>SZWC01004448.1:0-15555 GCA_023375785.1 Penium margaritaceum | reverse complement strand
GCGACAGCGAAGCAGGCAGAGGAAGCAGCGGCAGCAGCGGCAGCGGGAGCTACAGTAGTGGCAGCCGCAGCAGCAGCAGCAGCACTTGCAGGACCATCAGCAGCGGCGGCGGCTGCGGCAACAGCGGTGGCAGCAGCAGGGGTAGCGGTTCTCTTTCGGAAGCACAACCTTTGGCAGCCCTCAGCCGGTCCAGTCTCAGTCAAACCAGCCGTTAGCCAGCCTCGGATTTCCGTAGGGGCAGGATGGCCTGTCAAAAAATTGTTATTTCAACGTTCAGCGGAGAGGCACTCAGCGTGGAAAGCATTCAGCGAGAGTTGTTGGGTTGAGGTGGGAGCAGACTGATGGCGTGCGAAGAGAGGTAGCGTGGATCACTCACCTCCACATCCACAGCGATTTTCTTATCCCCGATCGACCTGCCCTCGCCGATGGCGACGACCTGGCCGCCCTGCGGCTTGCTTTGCGCGGTGGTAGGGAGCAGGATGCCGCCCTGCGTCTTCTCCTCCTGCTGCTGGATCTTCACCAGCACGCGGTCGCCCAGCGGCTTCAGCTGCGTGAACTGCAGAGGGGAGAGAGGATCAGGAAGGGAGAGTGGGAGCGCAAGTGCGAGAGTGAGTATGACTGTAAGATGAGCGCGAGTGAGAGGCGACGTGAGCGCGGCATTGTCGAAATGGAGAATGTGCGAACGGCCCTTCAGCGGCACGAAGTCTCGTCAGAACTGCAGCGATTCTCTTCCGCTGTATGCAGTCAAGCTCCTACGTGCAAATTATCAAAGTAAGCACGGAGAATATGTCAAGGAGTGCCTACCTCCTCCCCACCAAAGCCTTGCGCGACTTGGGCTTACCGTTGGCGTGATGGTAGTGGCGGCGCGCACGCAGACAGCAGGGCGGCCGGACGCTTCTCTCGCCGTGCACATTTGGCTGGCTCCATGGCTCTGCGCTGTGCGGCGGAGGCCGGAGAAGGAGGCGAAGGGAGTCTGAGCGTCTGCCGGCGCGAGACATGCGCGAGGGACAGACAGTGCCCCCTTCGACAGGACTGCAGGGGGAGAGAGCAAGGAGGCCATTGCGTTTGTGTGCCCGGCGATGGGTGCAGGCTGTGGAGCAGTAGGTAGTAGGAAATGCCAAAGCAAGCAGTGTTGTCAGCAGCAGGTTTTGGTCGAGGAGCGAATTTCTACGCGAGATAGGACGAGATGAGATGAAATGATGTGGCGGGCGGACGCAGAACTGGTCCGCTGTGGGAATGCTCAAAGCCCAAGCTCCTCTGGGCAAACGTCACCCGCAGCTCGCTGGCTAAGGGGCGAACCGCGGCGGATGAGAACGCTAGAGGGTGCTAGAAGCCGGAAGAAAAGTGAAAAGTGGCGTCCTGTCCACGTGTGCTGTTAGCTTACGTGGCCCTCAACCAGAGCAAGCCCCGAGCTTTGGCTTTCTAGAAATCCTTTTTCCTTTCCCTCTAGTTCCAGTGGTCATGACAAGTGAGGGAAGGGAGGGTCACCTAGACGCTTAATCCTCGGGCTTTCCAGGTCTTTCGCGATGTTGCAACCAAAGCTGTGTGGGGCATGATCGTTTACAATTTGTTTTTCTGACCCCTACTCGTCTCCTCCTATGTCCTGGGGTTACCTCACAACCAAATGTTACCTATCATTTCAGCCCGACAATACGAGGAAATCAGATTATGTTTTAAGTAATTTCTAAAAACAATTTATCAAAATCAGGTGAAAATTTATCAAATATGGACATTAAAAAATATATTATTCATGAAAATGTCAAAACGAGAGCATTGATAGACATACTTCAACTTCAACATATATCAAGAAAATATACGTTTCGGACCATTTCTTTCATGAAAAGGATTGGAATAGGTTTTCTCAGAAAATTAGGATGTACAGAAGAGTTTTGGAGCAGAGGGAGCGAGATTATTTGCCACACGTTTGTGATTGACAAGATGGAATGTGTCAATCTTATCAAAATCCAAATCACATTGTACCAAGGATACATTTATGTGGTTCTCATTTTTTCCCCCTTGTCTTCACGCGAGGCTCTGTATAAAGAGACTATCTAGGGCGGTGCATAATGCCGAATGCCAAAACTTTGCTAAGATAGGCGAAGAAAAGGCAACGAGTAGCCACAGAGTGGTTTCCGCACCGTCATTGAGGTGTTCCAAGAGAGAAATTGTATATTGTGTAGATGTCAATGTTCGAACGTAGCACAGGCTGCAGAAATGTCTACAAAAGCATGTCCATGGTTTCTTAATTGTGACGGTCCGTTAATACCACAATATCTGCTCGAGAGCGGGACCTAGGGCTTTTTCAGTCACGCAGACTGACCTTTGCTGTTCATTAGCCCGATTGTGACATCAAAACTTCAACGAGGATGCATTTGAAACGATTATCTCTTGCAATGAGGTGATTTTCTGTTGGTGGCTTGTGTAGTATTTGATAAAACGTACTGGAGAAACAGTAAAAAACTTGACCATTTATCATGTCGATGGTCCAAGGCCATCATTCAGTTTCATGCACTACCCAGAAAATGCCCTCAGCAATGTAATGCTATGTTCTTAAGTCGTAAGAATGGTAGTTTTGAACACGGGAGTGATATGGCAATGGACATCGCTTGTTTGACGAATAGAAATGATTGGTCATGCCAAGATTACCTTTGGGACGTCTTAATCATCGGAACATGAGAGATTCTTTCACTGGTCACGTCATCCATGGATGGACCCGTACCACTATTGTTTTTGTCAACACAGGATGTCGTCATACTTTTAGCTCCGATAAAACCAGTTGACTTTGCTCACCCACGCGCTAGCCATGCAGAAATCAGGACTTTAGGAAGCATACGGCAGATACTATGACAGAACTCGCCATGTTCTTGACATGTGATATCATGAGGACATCGATGCTAGGACACTCGCCAGTACGGCACAAGCGGTACATGCGCTGTGCAAGCACGTCACCTCAGACAAGTTTGCCCTTGTACCAAAGAGGATCAAGTTACTATGGTAATACAACAATCAAATGAAAGGCATACCTACGGTAAAGGAAGTGGTACAAGCAACATATTGTATGTGTGAGACCAACTCGTCTTAGACTAGAGAGGAAATGATGTTTGACAAAACCTTTCCGTCAAATGTTTTTTGAAGCATGATCTCTGGAAAACCAGTATAGAAAAAAGACAAAAGGAAAATCATTTCTTTGATGTCAAACCAAATTCAATTGAGAGAGAAGGGAAGTGGGAACAAAGAGAGGTAGAGGTACTTGCACCAAAGCGAGTTTGTACCAAGGTTCTTTTAGAACACTGTAATGGGAGAGAATGACTTTTCTGAAACAAATAGTGTTGAAATCTGGACTTCATGATTTACTTGAAGGATCTCACAAAAAATAAGGTCTAGGTGTGGCATTGAAGGATGGGAAAGAACAAGGTGGACAGTTGAAGCTGATGGAAACATGGTTCAGATCAACATTGTTTAGCACAAGGTGAAGAAAAAGATAGATTGGATGTCATCCATACATCACTTGGGTGCTTTCATGTGCACCGTGACCACTTGGCTGTGTCCATGCACACACATATCCATGTTGCGGACCAAAGTAGAGCCAGTGCACTTTCACATGGTGTTCCACCCATCCAGATGTGTAGGATAGCTGCCATGGAGACATACTGGGGCACTCTCAGCCTCTAGAGTTTTCGTGGTGGACTGGAAGTGGACGTGAATTACACCTTTTCATTACATGTCCACCGGTTGATGCTGGAATCATGTGTGTGTGTGTGCAGTTTTTGCATCAATCTTGAGACTCTACATCCGTATACTACGATGGTTTTGTTTTCGAATGAATGTGAACCAAGTTACGGCCAAAAGAGTGGTTTTGGGCCAGGTTCTATGGCAAGCTGACTTTGTTGCGTGCATCTCTTACCATGTGCTATGGCGGGTATGCATGTTGTGTGATTGTCAATTGTCATATCTCTCTGCACATTGAACCTATTACAGCTTATGAGACTGTGTACGTCTCCCTATGACTACGGAATAAAAGCCTTGCTATTGTTGCATTTGCCTTGTATGCTATTGTACCAGCTTATTGGACTGCATTGCTACGCCGGCGAATGCAAAGCTAGGGAGCTTCGAGGAATCTTATGATGGTATCTGAGGAGTGAGACCATTTTTTCTCAGCTATGTAGTATATACATAGCATCGACAACAAGAGTGAGAGTGAAAACTACAACCATGGTCATATGAGGCCACACCACGCTGCTGCCATGAGTGGATGACTGCATCAGGAGCAGCAGCGTGATTCACTTTAACTACCAAAGCAGCAACTCCAATGTGAGAGTAGGGCCGCTAAAGTAGAGTGGCAGGACCGGCCACGACAAGAACACAATAGCGTTTCCAAGGTAGCAGCAACATCGCACTGCATCAATAGCAGAATCAGAAGCATAGCAGCCTAGCAGTAGCCAAGTGGCAAGGAAAGCACCTTGGTAGCATAGCAATAGTGGCAACAACAGCTATAGTAGGAGCAGCAACAGCTACATCATCAAACACAACAATAGCATAGTGGCAAGAGTGTGGCCGTGGCAACAGTGCATCGACAAAGCAGAAAGCAAGAATAGCGACCAACAGCAACAGTAGAAACATAGCAGTAGTAACATCACCAGCACCAGCAGTTATACAAGCGTAACACTTGTAGTAGCAACGTGGCAGCAACAACAACAGTGCGATAGTAGCAACATCAACAATAGCCATTGTACATGTTTGTGACTGTGAATCTACAATGTATTTCTATGCATGGGAGCCATGTTAGATGTGGCTTCCATTGGAGCTGCAAAGTAGTAGCCGTGGCAGCAATAGCTGTCAAGATTAGCTACATCAGTTATTACGACAGGGAGTGATGAGGTCACTTTTCCATGTGTACCGCGTGAAGTTGCGAGAAAGCGGCAAGAAGAAAAAAAGGAGGAAGTAAAGCTTCATGGAGGAGGGTTGGTAGGGTCTAACCCTGCTAATGTGAGCATGCTATGTGATAATGTCAGCACATCCTTCGTGACATTAGCACATCTCTGCTTTCATCAACCAAATGATAACATCATCATTGCCTTAGCCAAAAATTTGGCTAAAGAATAATTTTTTATTGCATTTCAGCTCCTTGAGAAACGTTGACGATTGTTTGTTTCCACCACTTTGGCGTGCTAACCCATATTGACTGGCGCACATGGCACCAAGCAATGGCAAGGAGCCAACGGAACCCTCAACATCTTCTGGGTCAGGCACGATGAGCCTAAGATCGTTGTCAACTGATGACATCCGCTGTGTGCAGGAAGACCATCACTGACATCAGCAGAGTTCTTCCAACAGACGCTAGGTGGAGCCGGAACAAGTTCATCACCGGCCTGACAGTCCACCTCTCGCACTTTAGCCAGACGGTAGCCTCCACCTGAGCATGATGACACCAGACACGGAGGAGATAGTTGCAGATCCGCATGTGAGTGAGATTCTTGTGCTTGAGGAGTGATTTCGTTAGTTGCAAATAGGATTGCAGCCTAATACACCAGTGCCACAAGTTTGTGAGGACTCCTTGAGGAAAATGACAAGGTCATCCTTCGGAGGTGTTCCTCCTAAAGGTAGTCTTCATATGCCAAGTGCAGCTCCACCAGAGCCTGAGGTCGCCCTCCCCATGGAGCGGCAACCAAAGGATTTTGACTCTCCCTCCCCGCTACAATAGGAAGGCAGGCTTTGACTAGTGGGATATCTTGTTTCAGGCGTGGGCTAGTGCGGAGGGCATCTGGCCCTAGTACCACAGCCAGCAACAGACCACCGACGATTGCCAGGTCCTGACTACAGCGAGAGCAATGTGCGGCTTGCTCTACATCGTATCACGAAGGAAAGTTTTTGATTTCCATCCCTTAAGAAACAAGGGATGGAAACAAAAAAGTCCCTTCTTANGGTATGCCATGCGTGTACATATGCCTTAGGACTGGTTGCGGGATGCAATTGTGGACCCTCTACACCATCATGTTGGGGGCACATCTAGACGTATCTTTCCTCTTCTTCAGCTTTGACCGTGAAACACTCTCCAAAATGTTGGAGTCCCTCCAGCTCCTCCCGCAGGCTCAAAACTACTATCCTCAAGCGACACCGGCCAGGGAGGCGTCCCGTGCACTTCAAGAGACTCAGCTCCCTCTTCCCCAACTGGTCAAGCTCACGGTGTTGCAGTGTCCACATAGGGGAAGAAGAGACGCAGTAAGGGGTAGAAGTAGATAGTATTAACGAGAGGTGGTAGTGGAAGTTCTGCGGTGGTGATCACGGCTACACAAACTGGTAGACGCCTCTTGACTGGAGCACAATCATGTGTGACCTCCAAACTGCACACACGAAGCAGAAATCTTCCAGCACCGCAAAGGCGGGTCCTGCCTTGACTAAAGAAAAAACAGAGACACCTGCTTCCCTGGGTATTAGCGAAGACCACGACCCTCAGGACCGCACCATCATGGATGTTTTTCAGCTGCTGACACATTGCACTCAGGGAGGTACATTTTTATTTTCACAACTGAGTGGTTCACAGTCACCTTGTCCTATTGTGTTTGTTGCTTGTGATGAGGATTGTGGAGGAGCGTTGTCGAAGTATGATGTGGAGATACCTGACAGTACAGCTTGGCTTGGAGAGTCAAGGATTCATACTATCCGTTGCTTTGAGTCCTCTACTGAGCATCTAGCAGAGCCGGAATGTTTTGTGGCACGTTACTCAGTGTCGATGAAATGTGGTGAGGCGGTTGAAATCTCGATCATTGAATCTGGTGCTATCTGTGACATGACCTGTCATCGCGGTCACTTCGTTGTTCTTGGTCCCGTTTAGTTTGTTTGGTCCGTTCATACGGGATCTGGTCTATGCTTCCAGTTCGAGAATAATAGGTTTATGCGGTTCCATGATCCATCTGCCCCCTTAACAAATTTTCATTTGCTGTGTTTTCCCTGCTCTTGATCTCAACCTACTTGTAGTTTGTGCATGCACCATGATGGGTCTTTTTGTTGAAAACTCTATTGACTCTGTCACGGTGACTTCTTATGACACTCGTGCTATAGTTCTCTGTGCCACTGGTGTAGATGATTTATACTATGTCGTTTGCTATGCTCCCCTTACGTCCTTCTATTGTTTTCCCAACTATGTGTGTGTTTATCACTGGTGTTCTCTCCCCTGAGAACTACTGTTTGTTACATTGCCGGCTTTGAAATGTGAGCTCGGACACTGTGTCCAAGCTCATTTGGACACAACCATCCCTCGGTCTTGATGCGGCTTCCTTCAAGAAGCCGCCCAAGAATGACTGCCTATTTTGTGCTTAGGTTAATATGCATCGATGTACTTACCTTGACTCCACTTCCCAGGTACTACACTCTTTGGAACTTGTCCAGTCTGACCTTCTCGGCCCTCTCCTAGACGAGTCTCTCTCAGATCAGGATCGATTCGTCCTTACCCTGAAGGATGATTTCAACCGGATGCGGTGGGTCTATGGCCTCGACCACAAGATTAATTCTACCCTACTAGTGTGCTTATGGCTTGCGATGGCTGAGCTTCAGTCTCGTCATACTCTCCACATTTTAGTCATATCAGGTGGTGAGTTCCAGGAAGACATGGATGCCTTCTTTCCTAAGCACAATATCTTGCAACAGCTCCCCGCCCAAGAAGATCAGTGTCTCCAAGCGCTGGAATTTGACCATGGAGGATGCGGTTCGTGCCATGCAGTCAGAGTGTGGTTTCTTGAGTTACTTCCCTGTGAGGGATTCTTGTACATGATGTGGTTCTGGAACTGCCTGTCACACGGTCCCCTGCCGGACCATCTCACTCCGTACGAGTCCTGGTTTTGGCCATGGCACCAACCTTTATCTGGCTCACTTCAGGGGCTTCCTGGCCTAAGTCTGGTACATCAAGGACCAGCAGGGGTCCAAGGTTTTACCTCAAGGTTGCATGTGTGTATTTCTTGGGACTATCCCGTGATTGAAGACTGAGACGTTTTGGAGCCCAACTTGGCATCGCATCGCCAAGTCAGGAGATGCACACTTCTTTTAGGTTCTCACTAACCAAAACGTTTCCAACATTCTTTCATTGGCCGCCGACCACGTTCCCACTTGTGTGGTTTCCCAGCGGATGGGGGATGCTAGGCCTGTTGATGGGTTTGCCCAGGCCCTGTTTCCTGTGGTCTGGTCTCCAGTCGATGACGACTCGATCGTAATGGCCGTGGGTCTGGTGGTCGCATCATTTCATAGTGACACACCTGGTCTTGTGCCCGCATCGGTCCCCACATATACACCTGATCCTATGCCTATGTCAGTCCCCACTGGCACACCTGACCTTGTGCTTGTGTCCATCCCAACTGGGAAACCTCATTCTTTGCCATCTTCTGTCTCCAATGGTGCACCTGATCTTGTGCTTGTGTCAATCTCCATTGCCACACCTGGCCTTGTACCTATATCGGTCACTTTGCCTGCTTCCCCTTGCGCGCATCCATGGGTTTCCTATGGAACCTCCTCTGACTACTGCAAGTCTCTAGCCCCTGTGGCTGCATCCCCGCTGCTTGATTTGCAGCTCGAGGTGAGCACCTTAACCTCGGGCTTTTCCCATGAGCCGAGTCGTCATCTTCGACCACTGCCTTGTATGGCTCAGCGAGCCGCCAACTCGGTGCCCAGATGCCTGGCTCACACTATTGAGAGTGGCAAGCCTGGTATGAATGCCCTTAGCCTTGTTGTCTAATTGGGCTACACTGAGCTGCACCGAGCGAACCCTATCACCACGAGCTCATCTCTTGTAAGTTGTGAGTCGCTTGTAATTTTGCAGTAGGCCTTTTTGTGGTCAGATGCACACCAGACACATGTATCCTGGCCACCTGGAGCGCCCCCTTGATGGCCCTTGATCCAAGCATGTTGAAGGATGCACTCTGTGCTAAAGACACATCATTGTGGTATGCTGCATGTGAGGATGAGTTGAAGCCATCCGAGGCCGTGGTGTCTACAAGCTTCTCAACCTTCGGCCCTGGAAAGAAGGCCGTACATGCCAAGTGGGTACTTCACAGGAAGGTGAAGCCTAATGGCTCACTTTATTGCAAGAAGGCTCATTTGATGGCCCTGAACACCTCCTTGGCACATGCACCACAGTTGAAGCCCGTTCTCTTGGCTGTCGTTGGCCACTTCTCGATGTGCTTTGACAGTTCTTTGGTCAATTAGTCACCAGTGAGAGGGCGTTTTTTTGGCGGGTTCCACTTGGAAGCATCAAACAAGAAGGTTGCAGTAGGCGATGACCGTACGGTGTCGGCGGTGGAAGCGGCTGCACTACACTCTGTTGCAGTTGCTGAAGCCATAGCGGCAGACTGCCAGGCCCTGCCTATACCACTGCTGACAAAATGTGCCCCTTCCCATGAGTGCCGTTGATCGTACTCCCTGGTTCGAATACTGAGGAGTGGTTGAACACCTGATTTGACTTTAGATTTGGATTCTTTGGAATTGTCCATGCAGGATCGAGCTCTGAATCTCTCAATTCGAGTGAGTATTCAGAAAGTTAGCCCAGCCCGAAGTTTGGGTGTTGGACGGGTGGAATCTGGTACCCGCCATGGATGGCGGGATAATCCACCGCCAGTGGTCCGAGTTCATCTCCAACGAGCTCCAAATGCACCGGGGGCATGAATGAAGAGACTCTCCTTGACCAGGATGAAACTCTCAACTTCTGAGCGAGGAAAGGCGCTCCGACGGGTCATCGTCGAAGCGCCTCCCATTGCCTAGCGTGCAAGGCAAGGTGGACGGCTCTACTAAGGGTTACTTTGATGGTTGTAGCAGGGGCTCTACCGCTCTGATTTGGGTATGCTTGGATGCGTTGGATATCTTTGATCACAGGCTATAAGGAGCCGATGTAATCTCACTGTTGTAAGGAACAAAAAAGTGTTTCAATTCAGTTCTACTGAATGCAACATGTTCTGCCCACTCACATCCGTGATCCTTGTGCTCCACACTGTTCACCAAACGTGTCCATTGGCTACCCCAAACATTGATAACGTGCATTTGTGAGAGCTAGGCATCCTTGAGGGTACCTCCATACCCACTAGTACCAACAAAGGCTTATGGACCCACGTGCCTAGAAGGATCCTAGCTCTAAAACGTTTACGCTACTACCACACGCCATGACAATGACCAAGCAAGAGAGCATCAGTGCCATCACGAAGTTCGACGGGAATGGCTTCCCGTTGTGGAGGTGGCAGTTTGAGGTCTATCTTGATGACAAGGGCCTGATTGAGCTAGGCAAGGGTAAGTCCCTCCGGCAACTGCGACACTGGAGGAAGTGGACAAGTAGAAGAAGTGCAACAAGAAGGCGCTTGCTTTGTTGGTGTTAGCGCTAGCTCCGATGAAACGCGCACTGATTCAAGGATGCATGGAGGCCACGGAGGCCTGGACAAAGCTCTGCACCATCTACAAGTCCACCAACCTTGTTAATCATTTCTTCGTCTTCAAGAAGCTTGTCACCCTCCGAGCCAAAGAAGGCGACAACATCATGGAGATCCTACAGGAGATTGACTCCCTCACTTCCGAGTGCGTAGCCACCGGATGGAAGGTTGACCCTCAGCTGCAAGCCATGATCCTCCTTCTAGCCTTGCCGGACAGTTGGAGTCCCATGATCACCGTCATAGGCGGCTTGTCCGCCGATGAGCTAAAGTACCCGAAGGTGGCTGAGTACGCCAACAATGAATGGATGCGGCGTGGTGGGAGAGAGAGTAGGGCACGTTCCGTTTATGCCGTCCGTCCTCAAGGTGGAGGGGGAGGCAAGAAGGGGAAGGGTGCCAAGCAGGACACCAAGAAAGGTGACAAGAAAAGGGAGTGCTATGTCTGTGGCAATGAAGGCCATTATGCACGCAACTGCCCCAACAGGAAGTCAGACCAGCTAGGGAAGGCTGGAAAGAAGGACGACCATGCAATGATGGCAAAGGAGTCCGCCGACTTGACAGATCCATTAGTCTTCGTGATTGACTCCGGATTGGGCCGCCCCACGGACTACAAGCGGGTGGCATTCTTCACCTATGGCGTCTCGGAGCGGCGTATGAAGGTGGCCAATGGCAAAATAGAGTTGGCTACTGGTGAAGGTAACGTTCGCATCAAGGTGGCTGTGGACGGGGAGGCTTTTAGGAGCACAATTCATGACGTGCTCCACATGCCAAACTTTGGGGCAAATCTACTGTCAGTGAGTCGCCTTACCAACAAAAGACTCGAGGTGCTCTCAACAAGAAGGAGGCCATCATCCGAAATGAGGGGGACGGCCAGGTGATTGCATGTGGAAAGCGAGAGGATGACTTGTACCTCCTCAGTGCAAAGATAATTGGCAGCCAGACGGGGTCCGACGTTGCCCACCTTGCAAAGAAGGAGATGGAGACCTGGATGTGTGGCACCGTTGCTTGTGTCACATCGCTCCCTCAACTGTGAGGGACATGGCAAAGAAGGAAATGGTGCGGGTTCTTGAGGTCAAGAGTCTGGACGTAGCCAACAATACCATGTACGAGCCGTTCGTGGTCGGCAAGGTGACACGGTAGCCGTTTGTTGGCAAAGGGATACGCACATCGGCGAAGTTAGAGGTGGTGCACACAGATATGTATGGACCATTCGAGAGCTGCATCGGGGGCACTCGCTACTTCCTGACCTTCATCAACAATCAAAGCTGCAAGCTCTACCTCTACATCACCAAGAGGAAGAGAGATGTCCTGTCGTGTATGCAGGAGTTCGTGGCGGTGGTGGAGCGGCAAACATAGTTGAAGGTGAAGACGTTCCGGAGCAAGAAGGGCGGCGAGTATGAGGGCTGCTCAGCATGGATGAAGTGCAAGGGGATCGTGTGGCAAAAAACCATGCCACATTCTCTGTCGTAGAACAGCGTCGCCGAGAGGGCAAACCACACCATCCTCAACATGGTCCGGTCCATGTTGAGCGATACCGGCCTCGTGCACCGGTACTCGGGCGAGGTAGCACGGACAGAAGCGTGCATCATGAATCTGACGCCAGCAAAGCCGCTAAAAGACGTGGATTCCAAGGTGTGGAAGACGCCACAAGAGGTGTGGAGCGGGAGGAAGCCAACTCTACCTCGTCTCCGCACGTTTGGCTGCTTTGCACATGCTGTTGTGTAGGCACGGGAGGGGCAGGGCAAGCTGGATCCTCAGAATTTCCTGTGCATCTTCTTCGGGTACGGGAGGAAGGCATACCGGCTCTTTCACCCACGGAGACAGCAGATCGTGAAGAGTCACGATGTCACGATCAATGAGGATAGACATTGGACAAACAAAGAAGCGGATCTCTCCAAGCTTGGGGAGTGGCTACCACTCCTCGAGGGGGAGACATCGAAGGACGCAAAAAAGGGTGACATCTGAGCAGCTCCAACCGGGGGAAACCATCCGGGGGTGGGGAAGCGGCTGATTTACATTCAGCTGGGTCGAACAATGAGTCCAAAGCATTGGCAGCAGTGGAGCTGAATTAGAAGGCAAAGAGTGAGCTCGTATCTCCACGGTCCCCAGAGAGGGGGAGCAGGCCAGCGGTATGAGTGGCGTCGCAAGAGGGCAACAGTAGCAACGACAGTAGTAGTAGCAGCCTCAATAGCTACAGCCTTGGAGAAGTAGACACACAAGGAGGACGGAAGAACAGTATGATGGCGTAGAGGCCATTTGGATTGGGTCTGCTCGAGCATTCTTTGTGCAAGAGGAGCTCGAGACCATCAAGGAGGTGTTACAGCGGAAGGATGGGGTTGAGTGGGAGGGAGCTATAAAATCAAAGCTTGCCTCCTATGAAGAGAATGGTACTTGGCAGCTGATCGACACGCCGGAGGTCGAAAAAATCACCTGCTCCAAGTGGATCTTCAAGAAGAAGCTCACCAAGGAGGGGACGGTGTAGCGATACAAGGCGCGGCTTCTTGCGAAGGGGTACGCTCAGCAGAAGGGTGAACACTACGATGAGACCTTTGTACCGGTGGCGAAGTTCGCCTCCATCCACTTCATCCTCTCGGTGGCTGCAACGTGCAACAACAAACTTCACCAAATGGATGTCAAAACAAATTCTTCAATGGTAACCTGGACAAGGAGGTCCTCAAGGATGTGCTGGAGGGGGTAGATGCGCCGCCTCGGAAGGTGTGCCGGCTTCACAAGGCGCTCCACGGGCTGAAGCCAGTGCCACTCATGTGGTACCTGAAAATGGACGGCTTCATGGCCGAGCTTGGCTTCAAGCGCTGTGAAGCGGATCAGAGTGTGTACGTGTGGAATCAGCCTAAGTTTCACTAGATTGTGGTTCTTTACGTGGATGACCTCATCTTTGTGTAATCGGACATGGAGGACTTGGTGAACCTGAAGCGACAGCTGTGCGGTCAGTTCAAAATGACCGACATGGACAAGCTTGAGTACTACCCCGGCGTTGCCATCAAGTGGGACCGCAAAGCACGCACGTTGGAGATGGGACAGTCAAAGCACGTGCAAGAGGAGCTCTGCCGCTACATCATGGAGGAGTGCAATCCCATCGAAACACCCATGACCACCACATGTTAGCTGAGCTCGAGCATGGGGGTGAGCACGGACGAGGAGAAGGAGGAGATGACAGGTGTGCCCTACCAGTCCATTGTGGGGAGCAACATGTATGCCATGGTGGCGACGTGGCCCGACCTAGCCTTTGCTGAGGGCCAAGTGAGCCGCTATGTTGCTGATCCCGGGCCGCTGCATTGAAAAGCGGTGAATCACATCCTCCACTATCTCATGGCGACAAAATAGTTGCGGCTCATTTTTGGATGGGGGGTGTGACGACTTCCTTGAGTTTGTCGGCTACTCTGGTGCCAACTGGGCTCGTGATGTGGATGACAAAAAATCATCGTCGGGGTACGTGTTTGTGCTTGGTGGTGCAATAGTTTCATGGACAAGCAGGAAGCAGGACTATGTAGTACTGTCCAGCACCAAAGCGCAGTACATCACGCTTGTGGAAGTCGCAAAGGAGGCGGTCTGGCTGCGGCGGCTACGAAAGGAGATCAGGGTACCACAAAGGAAGTTGACGGTACTCAATCTAGACAACATAAGTGCCATCAGCCTCACCCAGAACCCTGTACTGCACAGGAGGACCAAGCATATTGAGATCCGACATCACTACGCGCGGGACTTGGTGGCAAAGGGAGATGTGGCTATTGTGCATTATGGCACTAAGCGCATGCTCGCCGACGCTATGACCAGGGCACAACCCAAGGACAGGCACAACGGGAGCTGCATGGAGCTTGGTCTCCACTGTGAGGTTTAGAATGCTACAGGTTGCAAGGACAGGGCATCAAGGCTGCGGTGCAAGGGGGAGATTATTGACATGGTGTGCCCCTTGCAATGAGTACCGTTGATCTTACTCCCTCGTTTGACCACTGAGGAGTGGCTGAATACCTGATCTGACTTGCTCTAGATTTGAATACCTTGGTTTTTTCCATGTAGAACCGAGCTTTGAATCACTCAATTTGAGTGAGTATTCAGAAAGGTAGCCTAGCCCGAAGTTTAAGTGTTGGACGGGTGAAATCCGGTACTCGCCATGGATGGCAGGATAATCCACCGCCAGTGATTCGAATTCGTCTCCAACAAGCTCCAAATACACTAGGGGCATGAATGAAGTGACTAGAGGGACCTCCTTGACCAGGATGAAATTCTCCTTGACTTTTGGGTGAGGAAAGACGCTCTGACGGGTCATCGTCGAAGCGCCTCCCGTTGCCTAGCGTGCAAAGCAAGGTGGACGGCTCCACCAAGGGTTACTTTGATGGCCGTAGCAGGGACTCTACTGCTCCAATTTTGACGTGCTTGGATGCGTTGGAAATTTTAGATCACATGCTATAAGGATATGATGTAATATCACTGTGCTAAGGAACAAAAACGTGTTTTGATTCTGTTCTAATGAATGCGACGTATTCTGCTCACTCACATCCGTGATCCTTGTGCTCCACACTCTTCACCAAAGGTGTCCATTGGCTGCCCCAAACATTGGTAAAACACATCAATGAGAGCTAGGCATCCTTGAGGGTGCCTCCACACCCACTAGTAGTGGAGGCACCCTCAAGGATTCCTAGCTCTCACTGAGGCACGCTACCAATGATTGGGGCAGCCAATGGACAGCAATGGTAAAGAGTGTGGAGCACAAGGATCACGCATGTGAGTGGGTAGAACACGTCGCATTCAGTAGAAATGAATAGAAACAAATATGTATTTCTTAGCATAGTGAGATTACATTAGATCCTTTCAACCTGTGATCTAAGCTTTCCAACGCATCCAAGAACACCCAATCGGAACAGTAGAGCCCCTGCTACGGCCATCGAAGTAACCCTTGGTGGAGCCGTCCACCTTGCTTTGCACGCTAGGCAACGGGAGGCACTTCGACGATGACCCGTCGAAGCGCCTTTCCTCGCTCAGAAGTCAAGGAAAAGGTCACCCTAGTCAAGGAATTCCCTCGAGTCACTTCATTCATGGTCCAGATACATTTGGAGCTTGTTGGAGACGAACTCGGATCACTGGCGGTGGATTATCCCGCCACCCATGGAGGATACCAGATTCCACCCGCCAAACACCC
>SZWC01004447.1:136847-149902 GCA_023375785.1 Penium margaritaceum | reverse complement strand
GTGTAAGTACGTGTAAGTGTGTGTAAGTACGTGTATGTATGTATAAGTGTGTGTAAGTGCGTTAAGTACGTATAAGTGTGTGTAAATTTGTGTAAGTATGTATAAGTGCGTGTAAGTGCATGCAAGTGCATGTACGAGCATGTAAGTGCGTGTAAGTGTGTATAAGTGCATAAAAGTACATGTCAATGCGTGTAAGTGTGTGTAAGTACGTGTAAGGGTGTGTAAGTTCGTGTAAGTACGTGTATGTTCGTGTAAGTGTGTGTAAGTACAGGTAATTGCATATAAGTACGTGTAAGTTCTTGTAAGTGCGTGTAAGTGCATGTAAGTTCGTGTAATTGCGTGAAAGTGCATGTAAGTGCGTGTAAGTGCGTGCAAGTGTGTGTAAGTAGTGTAAATTAGTGTAAGTTAGTGTAAGTGCGTGTAGGTCCGTGTAAGTACGTGTAGGTTCGTGTAGGTTCGTGTAAGTGTGTGTAAGTGCATGTAAGTGCGTGTAACTGCGTGTAAGCATGTGTAAGTGCATGTCAGTTCGTGTTCGTGTGTGTAGGAGCGTGTAGGTTCCTGTAAGTGCGTGTAAGTACGTGTTAGAGCGTGCACGTGCGTGTAAGTGCGTGTAACTTTGTGTAAGTGCGTGTAAGTGCGTGTAAGTTCGTGTAAGTGCGTGTAAGTACGTGTGAGCTCATATAAGTGCGTGTAAGTGCGTATAAGCACGTGTAAGTGCGTGTAAGTGCATCTAAGTATGCATACGTGTATGAAACTATGTGTAAGTGCATGTAAGTGCGTGTAAGTGCGTGTACGTGTGTATAAGCACGTGTGAGTTCGTGTAAGTGCGTGTAAGTGCATGTACGTTCGTGTAAGTGCATGTAAGTACATGTAAGTGCATGTAAGTGCATATAATTTTGTGTAAGTGTGTATATGTGTGTGTAAGTGCGTCCATGTAAGTGTGTGTAAGTGTGTATTAGTGCGTGTAAGTGTGTGTAAGTGCGTCCATGTAAGTGTGTGTAAGTGTGTATTAGTGCGTGTAAGTGTGTGTAAGTGCGGGTAAGTGCATACAAGTTTGTGTAAGTGCATGTAAGTAAGTACAAGTGTGCGTAAGTGTATGTAAGTGCATTTCAGTGCATGTAAGTGAGTGTAAGTGCGTGGAAGTATGTGTAAGTGCGTGTAAGGTCGTGTAAGTGTATGTGAGCATGTGTAAGTACGTGTAAGTATGTGTAAGTACGTGTAAGTGCGTGTAAGTGCATGTAAGTGCGTGGCAGTGCCTGTAAGTGCATGTAAGTGCGTGTATGTTCGTGTAAGTGCGTGTAAGTGCGTGAAAGTGCGTGTAAGTGCGTGTAAGTATGTGTAAGTACATGTAAGTGCGTATAAGTTTGTGTAAGTACGTGTAAGTACGTGTAAGTACGTGTAAGTGCGTGTAAGTATGTGTAAGTACATGTAAGTGCGTATAAGTTTGTGTAAGTACGTGTAAGTACGTGTAAGTACGTGTAAGTGAGTGTTAGTGCCTGTAAGTACGTGTAAGTGTGTGTAAGTGCGGTTTATGTGTGTGTAGTTTCCTGTAAGCTTGTGTAAGTGCGTTAAAGTGCGTGGAAGTGCGTGTAAGTGCGTATAAGTACGTGTAAGTGCGTGTAAGTGCGTGGAAGTGCGTGTAAGTGTGTGTAAGTGCATGTAAGTGCATGTAAGTGCGTGTAAGTGCAAGTTAGTGCGTGTTAGTGCGTATAAGTGTGTGTAACTGCATCTACGTGCGTGTATGTGCGTGTAAGTGCGTGTAAGTACGTGTAGGTACGTGTAAGTGTCTGTAAGTGCATGTAAGTGTGTGCAAGTGCGTGTAAGTGCGTGTAAGTACGTATAAGTGCGTGTTAGTGCGTATAAGTGTGTGTAAGTACGTGCAAGTGCATGTAAGTGCGTGTAAGTGTGTGTATGTGTGTGTAAGAGCGTGCAAGTGCGAGCAAGTACGTGTAAGTACGTGTAAGTGCGTGTTAGTGCGTGTAAGTGTGTGTAACTGCATCTTAGTATGTGTAAGTGCGTGTAAGTGCGTGTAAGTTTGTGTAAGTGCGTGTAGGTACATGCAAGTGCATGTAAGTGTGTGTAAGTGCGTGTAAGTGCGTGTAAGTGCGTGTAAGTACGTGTAAATGCGTGTTAGTGTGTGTGTGCGTAAGTACGTGTAAGTGCATGTAAGTGCGTGTACGTGTGTGTAAGTGCGTGCAAGTCCAAGCATGTGCGTGTAAGTGCGTGTAAGTGCGTGTAAGTGCGTGTAAGTACGTGTAAGTGCATGTAAGTGCGTGTACGTGTGTGTAAGTGCGTGCAAGTCCAAGCATGTGCGTGTAAGTGCGTGTAAGTGCGTGTAAGTGCGTGTAAGTAAGTCTAAGTTTGTATAAGTATGTGTAAGTGCATGTGAGTGCATGTAAGTACGTGTAAGTGCATGTAAGTGCGTGTAAGTGTGTGTAAGTACGTGTAAGTGCGTGTAAGTGTGTGTAAGTGCGTGTAATTGCGTGTAAGTGCGAGTAAGTGCGTGTAAAAGCGTGTAAGTGCATGTAAAAGCATGTAAGTACGTGTAAGTTCCTGTAAGTACGTGTAACTATGTGTAAGTGCGTGTTAGTACGTGTAAGTGCGTGTCAGTATGTGCAAGTGTGTCTAAGTGCGTGTAAGTGCATGTAAGTGCATGCAAGTGCATGTAAGTGCGTGTAAGTACGTGTAACTATGTGTAAGTGCGTGTTAGTACGTGTAAGTGCGTGTCAGTATGTGCAAGTGTGTCTAAGTGCGTGTAAGTGCATGTAAGTGCATGCAAGTGCATGTAAGTGCGTGTAAGTATGTGTAAGTGTGTGTAAGTGTGTGTAAGTACGTGTAAGTACGTGTAAGTGCATGTAAGTGCATGTAAGTGTGTGTAAGTGCGTGTAAGTACATGTAAGTGTGTGTAAGTGTGTGCAACTGCGTGTAAGTACATGTAAGTGCGTGTAAGTGCGTGTAAGTATGTGCAAGTGCGTGTAAGTGCGTGTAAGTACGTGTAAGTGCGTGTCAGTGCGTGTAAGTGTGTGTAAGTGCGTATAAGTGCGTGTAAGTGCGTTTAAGTGTGTGTAAGTACGTGTGAGTACTTGTAAGTACGTGTAAGTACGTGTAAGTATGTGTAAGTGCGTGTGAGTGTGTGTAAATACGTGTTATTGCGTGTAAGTGCATGTCAGTGCGTGTAAGTGTGTGTCAGTTCATGAAAGTGCGTGTAAGTACGTGTAAGTATGTGTAAGTGCGTGTGAGTGTGTGTAAATACGTGTTATTGCGTGTAAGTGCATGTCAGTGCGTGTAAGTGTGTGTCAGTTCATGAAAGTGCGTGTAAGTACGTGTAAGTGTGTGAAAGTGCGTGTAATTGCATGTAAGTGCATGTAAGTGTGTGTAAGTGTGTGTAAGTGTGTGTAAGTTTGTGTTAGTATGTGTACGTGCATGTAAGTGCGTGTAAGTACGTGTAAGTGCGTGTAAGTACATGTAAGTGCGTGTAAGTGTGTACAACTGCATATAAGTACATGTAAGTGCGTGTAAGTATGTGTCCGTGGTTGTAAATGCGTGTAAGTGCATGTAAGTGTGTATAAGTGCGTGTAAGTGTGTGGAAGTACGTGTAAGTGCGTGTAAGTTTGTTTAAGTACGTGAAAGTACGTGTAAGTGCGTGTAAGTGCGTGTATGTGTGTGTACGTGTGTATAAGTGCGTGTAAGTATGTGTAAGTATGTGTAAGTGCGGATAAGTGCGTGTAAGGACGTGTAAGTTTGCATAAGTGTGTGTACGTGCGTGTACGTTCGTGTAAGTATGTGCAAGTACGTATAATTGGATTGAAGTGTGTGTAAGGGCGTGTAAGTGCATGTAAGTGCGTGTAAGTGTGTGTGAGTTCGTGTACGTGCAAGTAAGTGTGTATAAGTGTGTGTGCGTTCGTGTAAGTGTGTGTAAGTACGTGTAAGTGTGTGTAAGTGCGTGTAAGTGTGTGTAAAATTATTTATGTACGTGTAAGTGCATATAAGTGCGTGTAAGTGTGTGCATGTGCATGTAAGTGCGTGTAAGTGTGTGTAAGTACGTGTAAGTGTTGTACGTGCGTGTAGGTACGTGTAGGTTTGTGAAAATTTGTAT
This sequence comes from Penium margaritaceum, assembly GCA_023375785.1. NCBI lineage: Eukaryota > Viridiplantae > Streptophyta > Zygnematophyceae > Desmidiales > Peniaceae > Penium > Penium margaritaceum. The sequence goes on along the minus strand of SZWC01004447.1, from coordinate 145,806 downwards.
AAGTACGTGTAAGTGCGTATAAGTGTGTGTAAGTGCGTGTAAGTACGTGTAAGTGCATGTAAGTGCGTGTAAGTGTGTGTAAGTGTGTGCAAGTGCGTGTAAGTGCGTGTAAGTGTGTGTAAGTGCGTGTAAGTACGTGTAAGTGCATGTAAGTGCGTGTAAGTGTGTGTAAGTGTGTGCAAGTGCGTGTAAGTGCGTGTAAGTGAGTGCAATTACGTATAAGTGCATGTAAGTTCGTATAAGTGCGTGTAAGTATGTGTAAGTGCGTGTAAGTGCATGCAAGTTTGTGTAAGTGCATGTAAGTATGTATATGTGTGCGTATGTGTGTGTAAGTGCTTTTAAGTGCATGGAAGTGAGTGGACGTGCGTGTAAGTACGTGTAAGTGTGTGTGAGTGCGTATAAGTGTGTGTGAGCGCGTGTAAGTGCGTGTAAGTATGTGTAAGTGTGTGTAAGTACGTGTAAGTGCGGGTAAGTGCGTGGCAGTGTGTGTAAGTGCATGTAAATTTGTATAAATGCGTAGAAGTACGTGTAAACATGTGTAAGTGCGTATAAGTGGGTGTAAGTGCGTGTACGTGCGTGTAAGTATGTGTTAGTGCATGTAACTACGTGTAAGTTCATGTAAGTCCATGTAAGTGCGTGTAAGTGCATATAAATGGGTGTAAGTGCATGAAAGTGCATGTAAGTGCGTGTAAGTATGTGTAAGTACATGTAAGTGCGTGTAAGTGCGTGTAAGTGCGTGTAAGTTTGTGTAAGTGTGTGTAAGTATGTGTAACTGCGTGTAAGTGCATGCAAGTGTGTGTAAGTGTATGTAAGTACGGATATGTGCGCGTAAGTGTGTGTAAGTGCGTGTAAGTATGTGTAAGTACGTGTAAGTGTGTGTCTGTACGTATAAGTGCGTGTGAGTGCGTGTAAGTGCGTAAAAGTACGTGTAAGTGCGTGTAAGTGTGTGTAACTGTGTGTAAGTGTGTGTAAGTGCGTGGCAGTGCGTGTAAGTACGTGTAAGTGCGTGTCTGTACGTGTAAGTGTGTGTAAGTGTGTGTCAGTATGTGTAATTGCGTGTAGGTGTGTGCAAGTCGGGTAAGTGCGTGTAAGTACGTGCAAGTGCGTGGAAGTGCGTATAAGTGTGTGTAAGTACGTGTAAGTACGTGTAAGTACGTGTAAGTACGTGTAAGTACGTGTAAGTACGTGTAAGTACGTGTAAGTACGTGTAAGTACGTGTAAGTACGTGTAAGTACGTGTAAGTACGTGTAAGTACGTGTAAGTACGTGTAAGTACGTGTAAGTACGTGTAAGTACGTGTAAGTACGTGTAAGTACGTGTAAGTACGTGTAAGTACGTGTAAGTACGTGTAAGTACGTGTAAGTACGTGTAAGTACGTGTAAGTACGTGTAAGTACGTGTAAGTACGTGTAAGTACGTGTAAGTACGTGTAAGTACGTGTAAGTACGTGTAAGTACGTGTAAGTACGTGTAAGTACGTGTAAGTACGTGTAAGTACGTGTAAGTACGTGTAAGTACGTGTAAGTACGTGTAAGTACGTGTAAGTACGTGTAAGTACGTGTAAGTACGTGTAAGTACGTGTAAGTACGTGTAAGTACGTGTAAGTACGTGTAAGTACGTGTAAGTACGTGTAAGTACGTGTAAGTACGTGTAAGTACGTGTAAGTACGTGTAAGTACGTGTAAGTACGTGTAAGTACGTGTAAGTACGTGTAAGTACGTGTAAGTACGTGTAAGTACGTGTAAGTACGTGTAAGTACGTGTAAGTACGTGTAAGTACGTGTAAGTACGTGTAAGTACGTGTAAGTACGTGTAAGTACGTGTAAGTACGTGTAAGTACGTGTAAGTACGTGTAAGTACGTGTAAGTACGTGTAAGTACGTGTAAGTACGTGTAAGTACGTGTAAGTACGTGTAAGTACGTGTAAGTACGTGTAAGTACGTGTAAGTACGTGTAAGTACGTGTAAGTACGTGTAAGTACGTGTAAGTACGTGTAAGTACGTGTAAGTACGTGTAAGTACGTGTAAGTACGTGTAAGTACGTGTAAGTACGTGTAAGTACGTGTAAGTACGTGTAAGTACGTGTAAGTACGTGTAAGTACGTGTAAGTACGTGTAAGTACGTGTAAGTACGTGTAAGTACGTGTAAGTACGTGTAAGTACGTGTAAGTACGTGTAAGTACGTGTAAGTACGTGTAAGTACGTGTAAGTACGTGTAAGTACGTGTAAGTACGTGTAAGTACGTGTAAGTACGTGTAAGTACGTGTAAGTACGTGTAAGTACGTGTAAGTACGTGTAAGTACGTGTAAGTACGTGTAAGTACGTGTAAGTACGTGTAAGTACGTGTAAGTACGTGTAAGTACGTGTAAGTACGTGTAAGTACGTGTAAGTACGTGTAAGTACGTGTAAGTACGTGTAAGTACGTGTAAGTACGTGTAAGTACGTGTAAGTACGTGTAAGTACGTGTAAGTACGTGTAAGTACGTGTAAGTACGTGTAAGTACGTGTAAGTACGTGTAAGTACGTGTAAGTACGTGTAAGTACGTGTAAGTACGTGTAAGTACGTGTAAGTACGTGTAAGTACGTGTAAGTACGTGTAAGTACGTGTAAGTACGTGTAAGTACGTGTAAGTACGTGTAAGTACGTGTAAGTACGTGTAAGTACGTGTAAGTACGTGTAAGTACGTGTAAGTACGTGTAAGTACGTGTAAGTACGTGTAAGTACGTGTAAGTACGTGTAAGTACGTGTAAGTACGTGTAAGTACGTGTAAGTACGTGTAAGTACGTGTAAGTACGTGTAAGTACGTGTAAGTACGTGTAAGTACGTGTAAGTACGTGTAAGTACGTGTAAGTACGTGTAAGTACGTGTAAGTACGTGTAAGTACGTGTAAGTACGTGTAAGTACGTGTAAGTACGTGTAAGTACGTGTAAGTACGTGTAAGTACGTGTAAGTACGTGTAAGTACGTGTAAGTACGTGTAAGTACGTGTAAGTACGTGTAAGTACGTGTAAGTACGTGTAAGTACGTGTAAGTACGTGTAAGTACGTGTAAGTACGTGTAAGTACGTGTAAGTACGTGTAAGTACGTGTAAGTACGTGTAAGTACGTGTAAGTACGTGTAAGTACGTGTAAGTACGTGTAAGTACGTGTAAGTACGTGTAAGTACGTGTAAGTACGTGTAAGTACGTGTAAGTACGTGTAAGTACGTGTAAGTACGTGTAAGTACGTGTAAGTACGTGTAAGTACGTGTAAGTACGTGTAAGTACGTGTAAGTACGTGTAAGTACGTGTAAGTACGTGTAAGTACGTGTAAGTACGTGTAAGTACGTGTAAGTACGTGTAAGTACGTGTAAGTACGTGTAAGTACGTGTAAGTACGTGTAAGTACGTGTAAGTACGTGTAAGTACGTGTAAGTACGTGTAAGTACGTGTAAGTACGTGTAAGTACGTGTAAGTACGTGTAAGTACGTGTAAGTACGTGTAAGTACGTGTAAGTACGTGTAAGTACGTGTAAGTACGTGTAAGTACGTGTAAGTACGTGTAAGTACGTGTAAGTACGTGTAAGTACGTGTAAGTACGTGTAAGTACGTGTAAGTACGTGTAAGTACGTGTAAGTACGTGTAAGTACGTGTAAGTACGTGTAAGTACGTGTAAGTACGTGTAAGTACGTGTAAGTACGTGTAAGTACGTGTAAGTACGTGTAAGTACGTGTAAGTACGTGTAAGTACGTGTAAGTACGTGTAAGTACGTGTAAGTACGTGTAAGTACGTGTAAGTACGTGTAAGTACGTGTAAGTACGTGTAAGTACGTGTAAGTACGTGTAAGTACGTGTAAGTACGTGTAAGTACGTGTAAGTACGTGTAAGTACGTGTAAGTACGTGTAAGTACGTGTAAGTACGTGTAAGTACGTGTAAGTACGTGTAAGTACGTGTAAGTACGTGTAAGTACGTGTAAGTGCGTGTAGGTGCGTGTAGGTGTGTGAAAGTTTGTGTAAGTGTGTGTAAGTGTGAATACGTGCGTGTAAGTGCGTGTAAGTATGTGTAAGTGCATATAAGTGTGTGTAAGTGTGTGTAAGTGTGTGCAAGTGCATGTAAGTGCATGTAAGTAGGTACAAGTGCGTGTAAGTACGTGTAAGTATGTGTAAGTGCGTGTTAGTGCATGTAAGTGCGTGTATGTGCGTGTAAGTATGTGTAAGTGTGCGTAAGTGCGTGTTAGTTTGTGTAAGTGCGTGGAAGTACGTGTAAGTGCATGTAAGTACGTGGAAGTACGCGTAAGTGCGTGTTAGTTTGTGTAAGTGCGTGGAAGTACGTGTAAGTGCATGTAAGTACGTGGAAGTACGCGTAAGTGCGTGTAAGTGGGTGTTAGTGCATGTAAGTGTGTGTAAGTGCGTGTAAGTGCGTGTAAGTACGTGTAAGTGCATGTAAGTACGTGTAAGTACGTGTAAGTGTGTGTAAGTGTATGTAAGTTTGTGTAAGTATGTGTAAGTGCATGTAAGTGCGTGTCAGTGTGTGTCAATGTGTGTAAGTGTGTGTAAGTTTGTGTAAGTGCCGATAAGTGCATGTAAGTGCATGTAAGTGCATGTAAGTGCGTGTCAGTGCCTGTAAGTGCATGTAAGTTTGTGTAAGTGCGGGTAAGTGCGTGTAGGTGTGTGGAAGTGTGTGTAAGTGTGTGTAAGTTTGTGTAAGTGTGTGTAAGTGTGTGTAAGTACGTGTAAGTGCGTGTAAGTGTGTGTAAGTGCGTGCAAGTGCGTGTAAGTTCATGTAAGTGCGTGTAAGTGTATGTAAGTACGTGTAAGTGTGTATAAATGCGTGTAGGTGCGTGTATGTTCGTCTAAGTGTGTGTAAGTACACGTAAGTGCGTGTAAGGGCGTGTAAGTACGCGTAAGTGTGTGGAAGTGTGGAAGGGCGTGTAAGTGCGTGTAAGTACGTGTAAGTGCGTGTAAGTTCATGCAAGTGCGTGTAAGTACGTGTAAGTGCATGTAAGTGCATGTAAATGCGTGTCAGTGTGTGTACGTGTGTGTAAGTTTGTGTAAGTATGGATAAGCATGTGTAAGTGCGTGTAAGTACGTGTAAGTGCGTGTAAGTGTGTCTAAGTGCGTGTATGTGCGTGTAAGTATGTGCAACTGTGTGTAAGTATGTGTAAGTGTGTATAAGTTTGTGTAAGTGCGTGTAAGTGCGTGTAAGTGCATGTAGGTGCGTGTAAGTGCGTGTAAGTGTGTGTAAGTGCGTGTAAGTGCGTGTAAGTGCGTGTAAGATTGTGTAAGTGCGTGTAAGTGCATGTAAGTGCGTGTAAGTGCGTGTAAGTGTGTGTAAGTGCGTGTAAGTGCGTGTAAGTGCGTGTAAGTACGTGTAAGTGCGTGTAAGAGTGTCTAAGTGCGTGTATGTGCGTGTAAGTATGTGCAACTGTGTGTAAGTATGTGTAAGTGTGTATAAGTTTGTGTAAGTGCGTGTAAGTGCGTGTAAGTGCATGTAGGTGCGTGTAAGTGCGTGTAAGTGTGTGTAAGTGTGTAAAAGTATATAAAAGTGCGTGTAAGTGTGTGTAAGTATCTGTAAGTACGTATAAGTTTGCATAAGTGCGTGTACGTTTGTGTAAGTGTGTTCAAGTGCGTGTAATTGCGTGTAAGTGCGTGTAAGATTGTGTAAGTGCGTGTAAGTGCATGTAAGTGCATGTAAGTATGCGTAAGTGTGTATAAGTGCGTGTAAGTGTGTGTAAGTGCGTGTAAGTGTGTGTAAGTTCATGTAAGTGCGTGGAAGTATGCGTAAGTGCGTGTAAGTGTGTATAAGTACATGTAAGTGCGTGTAACTGCGTGTAAGTACGTTTAAGTGTGTGTAAGTGTGTGTAAGTGCGTGTATGTATGTATAAGTGTGTGTAAGTGCGTGTAAGTACATATAAGTGCGTGTAAGTTTGTGTAAGTATGTATAAGTGCGTGTAAGTGCATGTAAGTGCATGTACGTGCGTGTAAGTATGTGTAAGAACGTATAAGTGCGTAAAAGTGCGTGTAAGTTTGTGTAAGTATGTGTAAGGGTGTGTAACTTTGCGTATGTTCGTATAAGTGTGTGTAAGTACGTGTAATTGCATATAAGTACGTGTAAGTTGTTGGAAGTGCGTGTATGTGCGTGTAAGTGCATGTACGTGTGTGCAAGAGCGTGTAAGTGCGTGTAAGTGTGTGTAAGTACGTGTAAGTATGTGTAAGTTTGTGTAAATGCGTGGAAGTGCGCATAAGTGCGTGTAAGTGTGTAGGTGTGTGTAAGTGCATGTAAGTACGTGTAAGTGCGTGTAAGTACGTATAAGTGTGTATATGTACGTGTAAGTACGTGTAAGTGCATGTAAGTGCATGTAGGTGCGTGTAGGTGTGTGGAAGTGTGTGAAAGTGCATGTTAGTGCGTGTAAGTGCGTGCAAGTGTGTATAAGTGCGTGTTAGTGCATGTAAGTGCGTGTAAGTGCGTGTAAGTACGTGTAAGTGCACGTAAGTGCGTATAAGTGCGTGTAGGTACGTGAAAGTGTGTGAAATGCGTGTAAGTGCGTGAAAGTACATGCAAGTTCGTGTAAGTGTGTGGAAGTGCGTGTAAGTGCGTTTAAGTGCGTGTAAGTGCGTGTAAGTGCACGTAAGTGCGTGTAAGTGCATATAGGTGTGTGGAAGTGTGTGACAGTGCATGTAAGTGCGTGTAAGTGCATATAAGTTCGTATAAGTGCGTGTAAGTACGTTTAGGTGTATGTAAGTGTGGCTTAAGTTTGTGTAAGTGTTTGTAAGAGCGTATAAGTGTGTGTAAGTGTGTGTAAGTGCGTGTAAGTACGTGTAAGTGCACGTAAGTGCGTGTAAGTGCATATAGGTGTGTGGAAGTGTGTGACAGTGCATGTAAGTGCGTGTAAGTGCATATAAGTTCGTATAAGTGCGTGTAAGTACGTTTAGGTGTATGTAAGTGTGGCTTAAGTTTGTGTAAGTGTTTGTAAGAGCGTATAAGTGTGTGTAAGTGTGTGTAAGTGCGTGTAAGTGCGTGGAACTGCGTGTAAGTGCATGTACTTTTAGTTGAAGTACATGCAAGTTCGTGTAAGTTTGTGTAAGTGTGTGTAAGTGCGTGTAAGTACGTGTAGGTACGTGTAAGTGCGTGTATGTGTGTGTAGGTGTGATTAAGCTTGTGTAAATGCATATAAGTGCGCCTAAGTGCGTATAAGTGCGTATAAGTGTGTGTTAGTGTGTGTTAGTGCGTGTAAGTGTGTGTAAGTACGTGTAAGTATGTGTAAGTACGTGTAAGTGTGTGTAAGTGCATGTAAGTACGTATAAGTGCGTGTAATTGCGTGTAAGTGCGTGTAAGTGCGCGTAAGTACGTGTAAGGGCAAGTATGTGCGTGTAAGTATATGTAAGTACATGTAAGTACGTGTAAGTAAGTGTAAGTGCATGTAAGTGTGTGTAAGTGGGCGTAAGTATTTGCAAGTGCAAATAAGTGCGTGTAAGTACGTGTAAGTGTGTGTAAGTATGTATAAGTGCGTAAAAGTGAGTGTAAGTACGTGTAAGTTCATGTAAGTGCGTGTAAGTGCGTGTAAGTGCGTGTAAGTGTGTGTAAGAGTGTGTCAATGCATGTAAGTGCATGTAAGTTCGTGTAATTGTGTGTAAGTGCATGTAAGTGTGTGTAAGTGCGTGTAAGTGCGTGTAAGTAATGCAAGTTAGTCTAAGTTTGTGTAAGTACGTGTAATTCCGTGTAAGTACGTGTAGATCCTTGTAGGTTCGTGTAAGTGTGTCTAAGTGCATGTAAGTACGTGTAAGAGTTGCAAGTGCGTGTAAGTGCGTGTAAGTTTTTGTAAGTGCGTGTAAGTTTGTGTAAGTACGTGTAAGTGCGTGTAAGTTTGTGTAAGTGCGTGTAAGTACGTGTAAGTGCGTTTAAGTGCGTATAAGTGTGTATATGTATGTGAAACTACGTGAAATTTCACGCAAGTACGTGTAAGTGCGTGTAAGTGTGTATAAGCGCGTGTAAGTTTGTGTAAGTGCGTGTAAGTGCGTGTACGTCCGTGTAAGTGCGTGTAAGTGCATGTAAGTACCTATGAGTGCATGTAAGTGCGTGGAATTTTGTGTAAGTGTGTATATGTGCGTGTACGTGGGTCCGTGTAAGTGCGTGTAGGTGTGTGTTAGTACGTGTAAGTGTGTGTAAGTGCGTTTAAGTTCATACAAGTTTGTGTAAGTACATGTAAGTACATCTAAGTGCACGTAAGTGTGTGTAAGTGCGTTTAAGTGCATGTAAGTGAGTGTAAGTGCGTGTAAGTACGTGTAAGTGCATATAAGTACGTGTATGTGTGTATAAGTGTCTGTGAGTGCGTGTAAGTGCGTGTAAGTATGTGTAAGTGCGTGTAAGTACGTGTAAGTGTGTATAAGTATGTGTCAGTGCGTGTAAGTACATGTAAGTGCGTGTAAGTTCGTGTAAGTACGTGTAAGTGTGTGTAAATGCGTGTAATTGTGTGTAAGTGCATTTAAGTATGTGTAAGTGCGTGTAAGTGCATGTAAGTGCGTGTAGGTACATGTAAGTGCATGTAGTGCGTGTAAATTTGTGTAAATGCATGGAAATATGTGTAAGAGTATGTAAGTGCGTGTAAGTGGGTGTAAGTATGTGTAAGTGTGTGTAAGTATGTGTACGTGTATGTAAGTACATGTAAGTTTGTGAAAGTGCATGTAAGTGTGTGTAAGTGCGTGTAAGTGCGTGTAAGTGCGTGAAAGTGCGTGTACGTGTGTGTAAGTATGTGCAAGTACATGTAAGTACGTTTAAGTCCGTGTAAGTGCGTGTAAGTACGTGTAAGTATGTGTAAGTGTGTGTTACTGCCTGTAAGTACGTGTAAGTGCATGTAAGTGCGGTTTGTGTGTGTGTAGTTTTATGTAAGTTTGTGTAAGTGCGTTCAACTGCGTGGAAGTGTGTGTAAGTGTGTATAAGTGCGTGTACGTGCGTGTAAGTACATGTAAGTGCATGTAAGTGCGTGTAAGTGCATGT
>SZWC01004447.1:115779-133333 GCA_023375785.1 Penium margaritaceum | reverse complement strand
AGGCACCTTGAAGGATTCATGTGCAGTGTCGTGAGAAATAGGAAGTATTGGACCAGATGGCTCTTGATCACAAATGACTGAAGCGCTTAATGAGGTGACTGAGGGCTCCTCCATTTTTGTTGCAAATGAATCTGATAGATCTGAACCGGTGGTTATTCAGACCAGAAAGCTGCGTCTGATGGTTGAGAAGCTCAAGGTAAGGGTAGGAACGGAAAAGAACTTTAGTAGTGGTTTGTTGTCATGGGGAGGGTTGCAGATGTCTTTGAAAACTATGATTGAGAGAAGTTGATGGATGGTAGGACCCTCCTGCTATTTTTTTTTTGGTCACTGTGGCTGCTTCTGCCGTTGGTGCTGCTTCTGCTGTTGTTGAACTGATTTTTCAGAGGATGAATCGGATAAAGGTCAAGGCCATGGAGTTTCCTTTTGAAGAATTCCCTTGAGATATTGGATGAATCTGTAGCTCTTGAAAGGATGTGGAACGTTGATAGTGCTGTTTCCGACACCAGAAATGTGGAACGTTGTAGAGTTCTGCTTTCTCATTCCTCTACAAAACTGAGAGGCAGATTCGAGACTGACGTGCAGGCCCCTGCTCTGATACCAACTTTTGTAAATAGGATCAGCCTCAGAGGTCAGCCTGAATCAAAATACATCGTTACACAATTGTAGGAATACACTGAAACTACATTAACTCCATAAACTCCAAGTACATGCAGCTGAATGCTTTAACCACTTTGTACACCCACTGTACACTTCAAGAGCCTAAACCAAGGCCTCAGGCGGCTAGCTTGTCTCTTCAGCTCTCCAACAGTATGCTGCACACCTGGAATGGACAACTACACATGAAGTACTTAGCAACTGAAGTTGACCCCCTACTTATAGAGGAACTGATGCTATGCTCACTACTGAATATTCACGTAGTGACTGTCCGGCTGCTGTGTGTCTTGTATCATCTCGAGACTGGCGATCGGCGGACTGCTTGCTTGCTTAGGAGGATCGATGGCCAGCGAAAGCTGGATCCATGAGATCACTCGTGTGTCGTTGATCCTCCTTGAGTGATAGGGCAGTCGTGGTCGTCATTTCACTGGACGACCAACGTCGTCGAGCCGTGACTCGCCTGTTGACTGACCGGTCGGTCAGTCCTCGCATAAACCCCCGACGAAGCCAATGGGCGGCCCTCTCTCGTCCGGCTGACCCACCAAACTTCGCTTGCCTGTTCTGCCGTGCTGAGCCCATAAGCAAGAAGAATGTGACTTTTGCCAGTTACGACAAAAGCTATGTCATTTCTGTTTGTTGTTCATTCCTCCAGATCCAGCCGTTGGATGGAGCTAGAACTTGGGCTGCCGTACAGTTCCGATGTAGGTGTTCCATAGGTGCCGTTGGAGCAGTCATCGGACGGCACACGAAGCGGATCTTCATTTTCCAACATGTGTAATTGTGTGTAAGTACGTGTAAGTGTGTGTAAGTGCTTGTAAACCGTGTAAGTGTGAATAAGTGCGTGTAAGTGTGTGTATGTGTGTGTAAGTGCGTGTAAGTGCATGTAAGTGCGTGTAAGTTCTTGTATGTGCGTGTAACTATGTATAAGTGCGTGTAAGTGTGTTTAAATGCGTGTCAGTGCGTGTAAGAGTTTGTAAGTGTGTGTAAGTGTGTGTAAGTGCGTATAAGTGTGTGTAAGTGCCCGTAAGTGTGTGTAAGTTCGTGTAAGTGCGTGGAAGGACGTATAAGTGCGTGTTGTCCGAAGAATGCACACACGAGAACAGCAGCAGCAGAAGCATGCTGAAGCATCAGGACATGCAAGCGTACGTCAGCAGAGTGACGTAGGTCAGAGCGGTCCGAGGAGTTAGTCGCGGAAGCTGATAGAGGCTGAGACGCGGGGTAGCTTAGGTAGACAGGTTGATGTGAGAGACTGCTGGCAAGATGAGTGATGCTTGGCGGAGTATGAGAGCTGAGCGAAGGAGCGAGAGTGACAGAGCGAAGCGTTGAGAGGGGCTGGCGAAGACAGAATGCGAGGACTGAGCAGAGCGAAGACACGGCGGCGAAGCCGCGGAACCAAAGGGGAACAGGATGAGGAGAACTGTTCAAGTTAAGAGTACGAGGGAATGAACATCCTCAATATATACAATAGAAGAGTCGGAACAGCAAGGAAAGGCAACGGATTCTTCTGCGCTGGCCGGACGCGCTTGCGGAGATTCCTCTTATTAGGGGATTCCTCGGTAGGAAGTCCGTTGGTCGGTCAATGACCGTGAAACGGCTAGTGAGTGTGATGACCGAGGTGGTTGTGGCCGCAGCTGAACCGTTATTGAGAGTTTACCTCGGGGTGAATTGTGCTCTGTCAGATTCATGTTCCAACACCCCCTCTGAATCTGACAGATCACGTGTGAGAGTAGGTTCGTTCCAGGGTAATGGAGTGACCTAAACCCCGAGAAGAGAGAAAATGAGACCACATGTCTCCGAGGTCTTCTGGCTGTGCATCAATGAGAGCATGGTAGGTCCTGTACATGATAGTTTTCAGTTCCTGGCGCACTTGCTCGTTGACTTCAGCATACGATTCAGACCGTTGGTCTTGTGGCCCAAGGTAGAGCCGGTTTCCAAACAGACAGTCTGTTACTCCGTAGTGGAGCAAGAGGACTGGGTAGAGGGACCTGTACACCTGCTCGATCCATTCTTGTGTTTGTCTCCATCCTTCATGACGGCCAAGGGAGGGCAAAGGGTCAATTGCTCCTGCCAGTGTAGGTAGGATTGCCGCGTTGGTGCAGGCGCCTTTGAGCCAGTGTCGCCACCACCCCTGCTGAAGAATTATGTGCCAAAGGAATGGGGTAGTACGAGCCATTCGGAAGTGATGATGGTAGGAGGGATGCACAAGTGGTCGAAGTTGAGCACAAACTGCCTCAAAGGTGATCTGTTGGATATTCACAACGTAGTCGTCCGCGGACAGGCTGTGTGTGATGACAGGATGAGGCAGGAGAGATTTCCCGGACAGCAAAGTGGGCACAGGGGTGGAATTGCATGCGCTGCAGGACAGTTCGACCGAGCGGCTCAGTTTGTTGAGCAGACGCTGAAGGCCGGTGATGGAAGAGGAACGCGGGATGAGAGAGGGGCTGCAGGGGCGGAACCATGCACGCTGCGGAAGTTGGTGGCGTGTGCGCAGGTCGTCGCAACTTGAGCGATGCAACCGGGGGATCCGGGTGCCGGGGAGAGGATGATGCGAACTGCGGAGAGCGACTGATGATTGAGTAGGCACAGGGGCAAAACCACGTGCGCGACAGATGTTTTCAGCGTGGGCGCAGGTTGTCGCGGAACAGGCGATGCGACCGGGCGGATCCTTGTGCCAAGCGGAGCGGAAGCGGATGACGGCGGAGAAGCGATAGATGATGGAGTGGGCGCAGGGGCGAGACCATGTGCGCGATTGAAATAGGGGAGTAGGATGCGGCAAGGGGATGGCAGATGCCAACGCGCCTCGAGAAATCTGCTACAGGCGTGGGTGCAGGCTGCTGTGGAAACGGGCAGCTAGCTCGTGCAGGTCCTTGTGCCGATCACAGATGCTGATGATGATTGCTGAAGCGGAAGCTGATGATGATGGAGTGGGCACAGGGGCGAGCCGCGTGAGTGGAAGGAAGTTTCGGCGTGGGCGTAGGTCGTCGCAAAAAAGGCGATGCGACCGGGCGGATCTGCTGAGCTCGAAGCGGTTGCGGAAGCGGATGAATCGATTGATTGATGAGTGGGCGCAGGGGCGGAACCACGTGCGCGAAGAGACGATGCTGATGAGGATGATTAATGCGAAGGCGGCGCGGAGGATGCTGATGACGGAGAGACGGCGGTGAGGCAGGAACTGGCGGCTGTCGAAGCTGAGGAGACTGGAGTGAGGAGGAGGAGGAGGGATGATGGAGGCGGATGAAGATGAAGACCGAAGGCTGATGATGGTGAAGGAGAAGAGTGATAGAGAGCGATGCGAGCGGAGAGAATCAGGATGAGACGCGGCGCGGCAGGGAGGTGGAGCGAAACAACCAATCCTTCTTGCGTTCAGGAGAGTGACGGCATGTTCCCCAGTTGGCTCGGAAATGGGAGCAGGAAGACTGGTGGTGTCCGATATTTTGTCAGCTGGAAGAGGTTGGTTGCGGCAGAAGGAGTCAGGCAGCGGGCAGAGGCACCAGACCGCTGATTTCAGGAGAGTGACGGCTTGTTCCCAAGTTGGCTTGGAATGGGAGCAGGAAGACAGGTGGTGTCCGATATCCTGACGGCGGAAGTTTTGGCTGCAGCTACTGACGAGGCAAGGAGGCGATGCGAGAAGGTGACTCCAGGTGATGGATGCGGGCGGGCTGAGGATGACGGTGAAACAGTGGCGAATGAGGCTGATGAGGCAGGACGAAAGAGGAGGAGATGCTTGCGAAGGTAGATGTCATGAGGGGCAGCGGATGGTAGACAGCAGGAAGCTTCTTGGTATTTGATGGCAGACGGCGGCTCGAGAGTTGATTGCGGCTGATGTGGGCGACACGTAGCCGGCTGTTAGCCACGGGCGCGGAAATGGACGCAGGGCTTCCTTAGGATGACAAGGCGTTTCTTCGCGCGGAGAACTTGTCAGGCACAGCTGCTGATGTTAGCTGCTGGCGAAGCGGCGAGGCATGGGACGACGGTAGCGGCGGCAGATTTTTGCAGGTGGAAGCGGTGGAGGGAGGGTGACAGCAGAGCGATGACGCGGTCACGGGACTCCAGGTGATGTTGCTTGAAGCTCTGATACCATGTCAGAAGAATGCATACGCGAGAATAGCAGCAGCAGAAGCAGGCAGAAGCATCAGGACATGCAAGCGTATGTCAGCAGAAATACGTAGGCGAGAGCGGTCCGAGGAGTTAGTCGCGGAAGCTGATAGAGGCTGAGATGCAGGGTAGCTGAGGTAGACATGTTGATGTGAGAGATAGTGCTGGCAAGGTGAGTGATGCTTGGCGGAGTATGAGAGCTGAGCGAAGAAGCGAGAGAGACGGAGCGAAGCTTTGAGAGGGGCTGGCGAAGACGAAGAATGCGAGGAGCAAACAGAGCGAAGACACGCCGGCGAAGTCGCGGAACCAAAGGGGAACAGGATGAGCAGAACTGTTCAGGTTAAGAGTACGAGGGAATGAACACCCTCGATATATACAATAGAACAGTCGGAACAGCAAGGAAAGGCAACGACTTCTTCTGTGCTAGCCGGACGCGCTTGCGGAGATTCCGCTTATTAGGGGATTCCTCGGTAGGAAGTCCGTTGGTCGGTCAATGACCGTGAAACGGCTAGTGAGTGTGATGACCAAGGTGGTTCTGGCCGGAGCTGAACCGTTATTGAGAGTTTATCTCAGGGTGAATTGTGTTCTGTCAGATTCATGTTCCAACACGTGTAAGTGCGTGTAAGTGCGTGTATGTGTGTGTACGTATGTGTAAGTGCGTGCAAGTGCAAGCAAGTACGTGTAAGTGCGTGTAAGTGCGTGCAAGTGCGTGTAAGTGTGTGTAAGTACGTGTATGTATGTATAAGTGTGTGTAAGTACGTGTAAGTACGTGTAAGTGCGTGTAAGTTTGTGTAAGTATGTGTAAGTGCGTATAAGTCCATGTAAGTACGTGTAAGTGCGTGTAAGTGCGTGTAAGTACGTGTAAGTACGTAAAAGTGTGTGTCAATACAAGTAAGTGCGTGTAAGTGCGGATAAGTGTGTGTAAGTTTGCGTAAGTGCGTGTATGGTCTTGTAAGTGTGTGTAAGTACGTGTAATTGCGTATAAGTACGTGTAAGTTATTGTAAGTGCGTGTAAGTGCGTGTAAGTGCATGTAAGTGTGCGTAAGTGCATGTTAGTGCGTGTAAGTGTGTGTAAGTGTGTGTACGTGTGTATAAGTATGTGTAAGTGCGTGGAAGTGTACATGAGTACGTGTAAGTACGTGTAAGTACGTGAAAGTGCGTGTAAGTGTGTGTAAGTGCATGTAAGTGCGTGTAAGTGCGTGTAAGTGTGTGTGAGTGCGTGTAAGTGCATGTAAGTGCATGTAGGTGCGTTGAGGTGTGTGTAAGTACGTGAAAGTGCATGTAAGTACGTGTAAGTGCGTGTAAGTGTGTGCAAGTGCGTGTTAGTGCATGTAAGTGCGTGTAAGTGCGTGTAAGTGCGTCCAAGTGCACGTAAGTGCATATAAGTGCGTGTAGGTGTGTGGAAGTGTGTGAAAGTGCGTGTAAGTGTGTGTAAGTGCATGTAAGTTTGTGTAAGTGTGTGGAAGTGTGTGTAAGTGCATGTAAGTGTGTGTAAGTGCGTGTAAGTGCACGTAAGTACGTGTAAGTGCGTGTAGGTGTGTGGAAAAGTGTGACAGTGTGTGTAAGTGCGTGTAAGTGCATGTACGTTCGTGTAAGTGCGTGTAAGTACGTGTAAGTGTGTGTAAGTTTGGTTTAAGTTTGTGTAAGTGTGTGTAAGTGCGTGTAAGTGTGTGTAAGTGCGTGTAAGTGCGTGTAAGTACGTGGAACTGCGTGTAAGTACATGTAACTTTAGTTGAAGTACGTGTAAGTGCGTGTAGGTGTGTGGAAAAGTGTGACAGTGTGTGTAAGTGCGTGTAAGTGCATGTACGTTCGTGTAAGTGCGTGTAAGTACGTGTAAGTGTGTGTAAGTTTGGTTTAAGTTTGTGTAAGTGTGTGTAAGTGCGTGTAAGTGTGTGTAAGTGCGTGTAAGTGCGTGTAAGTATGTGGAACTGCATGTAAGTACATGTAACTTTAGTTGAAGTACGTGTAAGTTTGTGTAAGTTCGTGTAAGTGTATGTAAGTGCATGTAGGTGCGTGTAGGTGCGTGTAAGTGCGTGTAGGTGCATGTAGGTACGGGTAAGTACGTGCAAGTGCGTGTAAGTGCGTGTAAATGCGTGTAAGTCCAGTTTAAGTGTGTGTAAATGCGTGCAAGTTCGTGTAAGCTCGTGTAAGTGCATCTAGGTGCGTCTACGTCCGTGTAATTGCATGTAAGTGTATGTTAGTGCGTGTTAGTGCGTGTAAGTATGTGTAAGTACGTGTAAGTATGTGTAAGTGCGTGTAAGTGCGTGTAAGTGTGTGTAAGTGCATCTAAGTACGTGTAAGTACATGTAAGTACGTGTAAGTGTGTGTAAGTGCATGTAAGTACGTGTAAGTACGTGTAAGTACAAGTAGTTGTGTGTAAGTACGTGTAAGTACATGTAAGCATGCGTAAGTACGTGTAAGTGCGTGTAAGTGTGGGTAAGTGTGTGCAAGTGTTTGCAAGTGCAAGTAAGTGCGTGTAAGTATGTGTAAGTGCGTGTAAGTATGCATACGTGCATGTAAGTGCATGTAAGTGTGTATAAGTGTGTGTAATCACGTGTATGTGCGTGTAAGTATGTGTAAGTTCATGTAAGTACGTGTAAGTGCATGTAAGTGCATGTAAGTGTGTATAAAAGCGTGTCAATGTGTGTAAGTACGTGTAAGTTTGTGTAATTGCGTGAACGTGCATGTAAGTGCGTGTAAGTGTGTGTAAGTGCGTTTAAAGAGTGTAAGTTAGTATAAATTAGTGTAAGTGCGTGTATGTCCGTGTAAGCACGTGTAGGTTTGTGTGGGTTCGTGTAAGTGTGTGTAAGTGCATGTAAGTGCGTGTAACTGCGTGTAAGTGTGTGTAAGTGCGTGTCAGTTCGTGTCAGTGTGTGTATGAGCGTGTAGGTGCGTGTAAGTGCGTGTAAGTACGTGTTAGAGCGCGCACGTGCGTGTAAGTGCGTGTAAGTTTGTATAAGTGCGTGTAAGTGCGTAAAAGTTCATGTAAGTGCGTGTAAGTGCGTGTAAGTTCATGTAAGTGCGTATAAGTGTGTGTAAGTACGTGTAAGTACGTGTAAGTGCATGTAAGTATGTATACGTGTGTGAAACTACGTGTAAGTGCATGTAAGTGCATGTAAGTGCGTGTAAGTGTGTATAAGCGCGTGTAAGTGCGTTTTTGTGCATGTAAGTGCATGTAAGTGCATGTAAGTACGTATAAGTGCGTGTAAGTACGTGTAAGTGCGTTTTTGTGCATGTAAGTGAGTGTAAGTTCGTGTAAGTACGTGTAAGTGCGTGTCAGTGTGTGTAAGTGTATGTGAGCGTGTGTAAGTGCGTGTAAGTATGTGTAAGTGCGTGTACATGCATGTAAGTGTATGTACGTACGTGACAGTGCATGTAAGTGCGTATAAGTGTGTGTAAGTTCGTGTAAGTACATGTAAGTGTGTACAAGTACGTGTAAGTGTGTGTAAGTGCGTGTAAGTATGTGTAAGTGTGTGTAAGTGCGTATAAGTGCATGTAGGTACATGTAAGTGCGTGTAGTGCATATAAATGCGTGTAAATGCGTGGAAGTACGTGTAAGCGTATGTACGTACGTGTAAGTGTGTGTAAGTGCGTGCAAGTGCGTGTAAGTATGTGTAAGTGCATGTAAGTACGTGTAAGTTTGTGTAAGTGTATGTAAGTACGTTTAAGTGCGTGTAAGTGTGTGTAAGTACGTGAAAGTGTGTGTAAGTACGTGTAAGTATGTGTAAGTACATGTAAGTACGTATAAGTTTGTGTACGTGCGTATAAGTGCGTGCAAGTACGTGTAAGTGCGTGTTAGTGCCTGTAAGTACTTATAAGTGCGTGTAAGTGCGGTTTTTGTATGTCTAGTTTCATGTAAGTTTGTGTAAGTGCGTTCAAGTGCGTGGAAGTGCGTGTAAGTGCGTATAAGTGCGTGTAAGTGTGTGTAAGTGCGTGGAAGTGCGTGTAAGTGTGTGTAAGTGTGTTTAAGTGCGTGTAAGTGCATGTTAGTACGTGTTACTGCGTATAAGTATGTGTAACTGCATCTACGTGCGTGTAAGTGCGAGTGAGTGCGTGTAAGTACGTGTAGGTGCGTGTAAGTGTCTGTAAGTACGTGTAAGTGTGTGGAAGTGCGTGTAAGTACGTGTAAGTGCGTGTTAGTCCGTGTAAGTGTGAGTAAGTACGTGTAAGTGCGTGTAAGTGTATGTACGTGTATGTAAGTGCGTGCAAGTACGAGCAAGTACGTGTAAGTGTGTGTAAGTGTGTGTAAGTACGTGTAAGTGCGTGTAAGTACGTGTTAGTGCGTATTAGTGCGTGTAAGTGTGTGTAACTGCATCTAAGTACGTGTATGTATGTGTAAGTGTGTGTAAGTGCGTGTAGGTACATGTAAGTGCGTGTAAGTGTGTGTAAGTACGTGTAAGTGTATGTAAGTATGTGTAAGTACGTGTAAGTGCGTGTTAGTGTGTGTAAGTGTGTGTAAGTAGGTGTAAGTGTGTGTAAATGCGTGTAAGTGCGTGTACGTGTGTGTAAGTGTGTGCAAGTGCAAGCATGTGCGTGTAAGTGCATGTACGTTCGTGTAAGTGCGTGTACGTGCGTGTAAGTATGTGTAAGTACGTGTAAGTACGTGTAAGTACGTGTAAGTGTGTGTAAGTGCGTGTAAGTACATGTAAGTGCGTGTAAGTGCGTGTAAGTGTGTGTAAGTACGTGTAAGTGCGTGTAAGTACGTGTTAGTGCGTGTTAGTGCGTGTAAGTGTGTGTAAGTAGGTGTAAGTGTGTGTAAATGCGTGTAAGTGCGTGTACGTGTGTGTAAGTGTGTGCAAGTGCAAGCATGTGCGTGTAAGTGCATGTACGTTCGTGTAAGTGCGTGTACATTCGTGTAAGTATGTGTAAGTACGTGTGAGTACATGTAAGTACGTGTAAGTGCGTGTAAGTGTGTGTAAGTGTGTGTAAGTATGTGTAAGTGCGTGTAAGTTCGTGTATGTGCGTGTAGGTGCATGTAAGTACGTGTAAGTGCGTGTAAGTGTGTGTAAGTGTGTATAAGTGTGTGTAAGTGTGTGTAAGTGTGTGTAAGTGTGTGTAAGTGCGTGTAAGTCTGTGTAAGTGTACGTAGGTGTGTGTAAGTTCCTGTAACTGCGTGTAACTATATGAAAGTGCGTGTAAGTGCGTGTAAGTGCGTGTCAATGTGTGCAAGTGTGTACAAGTGTGTGTAAGTGTGTGTTAGTTAATGTAAGTATGTGTAAGGATGTGTAAGTACGTGTAAGTACGTGTAAGTACGTGTAAGTACGTGTAAGTGCGTGTAAGTGTGTGTAAGTGCATGTAAGTGCGTGTAAGTGTGTGTAACTGCGTATAAGTGCATGTAAGTACGTGTAATTGCGTGTATGTATGTGTAAGTACGTGTAAAGGCGTGTAAGTATGTGTAAGTGCGTGTCAGTGCATGTAAGTGCGTGTAAGTGCATATAAGTATGTGTAAGTGCGTGTAAGTGCGTGTAAGTGCGTGTGAGTACGTGTAAGTATGTGTAAGTACGTGTAAGTGCGTGTAAGTGCGTGTGAGTGCGTGTAAATGCGTGTTAGTGCGTGTAAGTGCGTGTCAGTGCGTGTAAGTGCGTGTGAGTTCGTGTTAGTGTGTTTAAGTGTGTGAAAGTGTGTGAAAGTGCGTGTAATTGCGTGTAAGTACGTGGTAGTGTGTGTAAGTGTGTGTAAGTGCGTGTAAGTGTGTGTACGTGCGTGAACGTGCATGTAAGTGCGTGTAAGTGCGTGTATGTGCGTGTAAGTGCGTGTAAGTGTGTAGAAGTGCGTGGAAGTATGTGTAAGTATGTGTAAGTGTGTATAATTGCATGTAAGTACGTGTAAGTTTGCATAAGTGTGTGTACGTGCGTGTACGTTCGTGTAAGTGTGTGTAAGTGCGTGTAAGTGCATGGAAGTTTGTGTAAGGGCGTGTAAGTACGTGTAAGTCCGTGTGAGTTTGTGTACGTGCAAGTAAGTGTGTATAAGCGAACGTAAGTTCGTGTAGGTGTGTGTCAGTACGTTTAAGCGCATATAAGTGCGTGTAATTGAGTGTAGGTTTGTTGAAGTGCGTGTAAGTGCATGCAAGTGTGTGCAAGTGTGTGTAAGTGCGTATAAGTGCATGTTAGTGCGTGTAAGTGCGTGTAAGTGCGTGTAAGTGGGTGTAAGTGCGCGTAAGTGCGTGTAGGTACGTGTAGGTGCGTGAATGTTTGTGTAAGTATGTGTAAGTACGTGTGAGTGCATGTAAGTACGTGTACGTGCGTATAGGTATGTGTAAGTGTGTGTAAGTACGTGTAAGTGGGTGTAAGTGCGTGTAAGTGCGTGTAAGTGCGTGTAAGTGCATGTAAGTGCATGTAAGTGTGTGTAAGTGCGTGTAAGTATGTGTAAATGCGTGTAAGTGTGTGTAAGTGCGAGTAAGTGCGTGTAAGTACGTGTAAGTGTGTGTAAGTGTGTGTAAGTGCATGTAAGTGCGTGTAAGTTCCTGTAAGTACGTGTAACTATGTGTAAGTGCATGTCAGTACGTGCAAGTGTGTGTAAGTGCGTGTAAGTGCGTGTAAGTGCATGTAAGTGCATGTAAGTGTGTGCAAGTGTGTGTAAGTGCGTTTAGCGTGTGTAAGTTCAGGTAAGTGCGTGTAAGGACGTGTAAATGTGTATAAGTGTGTGTAAGTACGTGTAAGTGCGTGTAAGTATGTATAAGTAAGTGTAAGTGCGTGGAAGTGTTTGTAAGTGTGTGTAAGTGCGTGTAAGTATGTGTAAATGCGTGTAAGTGTGTGTAAGTGCGAGTAAGTGCGTGTAAGTACGTGTAAGTGTGTGTAAGTGTGTGTAAGTACGTGTAAGTGCGTGTAAGTATGTATAAGTAAGTGTAAGTGCGTGGAAGTGTTTGTAAGTGTGTGTAAGTGCGTGTAAGTGTGCGTAAGTATGTATAAGTGCATGTAAGTGTGTGGAAGTGCGTGTAAGTGCGTGTAAGCATGTTTATGTGCATGAAAGTGCGTGTAAGTGCGTGTAAGTGCGTGTAAGTGCGTGTATGTGTGTATAAGTTTGTGTAAGTATGTGTAAGTACTTGTAAGTGTGGAGAAGTATGTGTAAGTACGTGTAAGTTCATGTAAGTGCGTGTACGTGCGTGTATATTTGTGTAAGTGTGTGTAAGTGTGTGTAAGTTTGTGTAAGTGTGTGCAAGTCGTGTAAGTGTGTGTAAGTGCATGTAAGTGCATCGAATTGTGTGTAAGGATGAGTAAGTGCGTGTAAGTGCATGTAAGTGCTTGTGAGTTTGTGTACAAGCAAGTAAGTGTGTATAAGTGTATGTAAGTTCGTGTAAGTGTGTGTAAATACATGTAAGTGCGTGTAAGTACGTATAAGTGTGTGTATGTTTGTTTAAGTATGTGTAAGTGCATGTAAGTGTGTGCAAGTGTATGTAAGTGCGTGTAAGTGGATGTAAGTGCGTGTAAATGCATGTAAGTGTGTGTAAGTGTGTGTAAGTGCGTGAAAGTATGTGTAAGTGCGTGTAAGTGCGTGTAAGTACCTGTAGGTGCGTGTAGGTACGTGAAAGTTCATGTAAGTACGTGTACGTGCATATAAGTGTGTGTAAGTGCGTATAAGTTGGTGTATGTGCATGTAAGTGTGTGTAAGTGTGTGTAAGTGTGTGCAAGTGCGTGTAAGTATATATAGGTGCGTGTAAGTGCGTATAAGTGCATGTAAGTTCATGTAAGTGCGTGAAAGTATGTGTACGTGCGTGTAAGTGCATGCAAGTTTGTGTAAGTGCATGTAAGTACGTATATGTGCACGTAAGTGTGTGTAAGTGTGTTTAAGTGTATGTAAATGAGTGTAAGTGCGTGTAAGTACGTGTAAGTGTGTGTGAGTATGTGTAAGTGCGTGTAAGTATGTGTAAGTGCATGTAAGGGTGTGTAAGTGCATGTAAGTGCGTGGCAGTGCGTGTAC
Source organism: Penium margaritaceum (assembly GCA_023375785.1). Lineage (NCBI taxonomy): Eukaryota > Viridiplantae > Streptophyta > Zygnematophyceae > Desmidiales > Peniaceae > Penium > Penium margaritaceum. Next base: position 120,667 of record SZWC01004447.1, on the reverse strand, counting down.
GTGCGTATAAGTGCGTGTAAGTTTGTGTAAGTTCGTGTAAGTACGTGTAAGTGTGTGTAAGTGCGTGAAAGTGTGTGTAAGTGTGTGTAAGTATGTATAAGTGCGTGAAAGTGCGTGTAAGTGCATGTAGGTACGTGTAAGTGTGTGTAGTGCATGTAAATTGATGTAAATGCGTGGAAGTACGTGTAAGCGTGTGTAAGTGCGTGTAAGTAGGTGTAAGTGCGTGTCAGTGCGTGTAAGTATGTGTAAGTGCATGTAAGTACGTGCAAGTTTGTGTAAGTGCATGTTAGTGCGTGTAAGTGTGTGTAAGTGCGTATAAGTGCGTGAAAGTACGCGTAAGTGCATGTAAGTATGTGTCAATTTGTGTTAGTGCGTGTAAGTGCGTGTAAGTACGTGTAAGTTCGTGTTAGTGCCTGTAAGTACGTGTAAGTGCGTGTAAGTGTGGTTTATGTGTGTGTAGTTTTGTGTAAGTTCGTGTAATTACGTTCAAGTGCGTGGAAGTGCGTGTAAGTGCGTACAAATGTGTGTAAGTGCGTGTAAGTGCGTGTAAGTGCGTGTAAGTACGTGTAAGTGCGTGTAAGTGCATGTTAGTGCGTGTTAGTGTGTGTAAGTGTGTGTAACTGCATCTACGTGCCTGTAAGTACGTGTAAGTGCGTGTTAGTACGTGTAGGTGCGTGTAAGTGCGTGTAAGTGCGTGTAAGTGCGTGAAAGTACGTGCAAGTGCGTGTAAGTATGTGTAAGTACGTGCAAGTGCGAGCAAGTGCCTGTAAGTGCGTGTAAGTCCGTGTAAGTGCGTGTAAGTGCGTGTAAGTACGTGTAAGTGCGTGTTAGTGCATGTTAGTGTGTGTAAGTGTGTGTAACTGCGTCTAAGTATGTGTAAGTGCGTGTAAATACGTGTAAGTGTGTGTAGGTACGCGTAAGTGCGTGTAAGTGTGTGTTAGTGTGTGTAGGTGCGTGTAACTGCGTGTAAGTGCGTGTAAGTACGTGTAAGTACGTGTTAGTGTGTATAAGTGTGTGTAAATACGTGTAAGTGCGTGTTAGTGTGTGTAAGTGCGTGTACGTGCGTGTAAGTGCGTGCAAGTACAAGCATGTACGTGTAAGTGCCCGTAAGTACGTGTAAGTGCGTGTAAGTGCGTGTAAGGTCGTGTAAGTATGTGTAAGTGTGTGTGAGTGTATGTAAGTACGTGTAAGTGCGTGTAAGTGCGTGTAAGTGCGTGTAAATACGTGTAAGTGTGTGTAAGATCGTGTAAGTGTGTGTAAGTACGTGTAAGTGCGTGTAAGTGAGTGTAAGTGTGTGTAAGTGCGTGTAAGCGTGTGTAAGTGCGTGGAAGTGCGTGTAAGCATGAGTAAGTACGTGTAAGTGCGTGTAAGTGCGTGTAAGTGTGTGTAAGTGCATGAAAGTGCGTGTAAGTTCCTATAAGTACGTGTAACTATGTGTAAGTGCGTGTAAGTGCGTGGAAGTGCGTGTCCGTGCATAAAAGTGTGTGTAAGTGTGTGTAAGTACGTATAAGTGCATGTAAGTGCATGTAAGTGCGTGTAAGTGTGTGAAAGTGCATGTAAGTGCGTGTAAGTCTGTGTAAGTGCGTGTAAGTAGGTGTAAGTGCGTGTCAGTGCGTAAAAGTGTGTGTAAGTGTGTGTAAGTATGTATAAGTGCATGTAAGTGCATGTAAGTGCGTGTAAGTGTGTGAAAGTGCATGTAAGTGCGTGTAAGTCTGTGTAAGTGCGTGTAAGGACGTGTAAGTGCATGTTAGTACATGTAAGTACGTGTAAGTACGTGTAAGTGCATGTAAGTGCGTGTAAGTCTGTGTAAGTGCGTGTAAGGACGTGTAAGTGCATGTTAGTACATGTAAGTACGTGTAAGTACGTGTAAGTGCATGCAAGTGTGTGTAAGTGCGTGTAAGTGCATGTAAGTGCATGTAAGTGCATATAAGTGCATGTACGTGTGTGTACGTGCATGTAAGTGTGTGTAATATCGTGTAAGTATGTGTAAGGACGTTTAAGTGTGTTTAAATATGTGTAAGTATGTGTAAGTGCGTGTCAGTGCATGTGAGTGCGTGTAAGTGCATGTAAGTGCGTGTAAGTGCGTGTAAGTGCGTGTGAGTACATGCAAGTGCGTGTAAGTATGTGCAAGGGCGTGGAAGTGCGTGTGAGTGCGTGTAAATGCGTGTTAGTGCGTGTAAGTGCATGTCAGTGGGTGTAAGTGCGTATGAATTCGTGTAAGTGCGTGTAAGTGTGTGTAAGTATGTGAAAGTACGTGTTATTGCGTGTTAGTACCTGGAAGTGTGTGTAAGTGCGTGTAAGTGCGTGTAATTGTGTGTAAGTACGTATAAGTACGTGTAAGTGTGTGGAAGTGCGTGTAAGTATGTGTAAGTGCATTTAAGTGTGTGAAAGTGCGTGTAATTACGTATAAGTATGTGTAAGTGCGTGTTAGTGTGTATAAGTGCGTGTAAATATGTGTAAGTACGTGTAAGTGCGTATAAGTACGTGTAAGTACGTGTAAGTTTGCGTAAGTACGTGTACGTGCATGTACCTTCGTGTAAGTACGTGCATGTTGTGTAAGTGCGTATAAGTGCGTGTAAGTGCATGGAAGTGTGTGTAAGGGCGTGTAAGTACGTGTAAGTGCGTGTAAGTGTGTGTGAGTTCGTGTACGTGTAAGTAAGTGTGTATAAGTGTGTGTAAGTTCCTGTAAGTGTATATAAGTATGTGTAAGTGCGTGTATGTGCTTGTAAGTGCGTGTACATTTGTTGAAGTATGTGGAAGTGCATGTAAGTGTGTGCAAGTATGTGTAAGTGCATGTAAGTGTGTGTAAGTACGTGTAAGTGAATGTAAGTACGTGTAAGTGCGTGTAAGTACATGTAGGTGCGTGTAGGTGAGTGACAGTTTGTGTAAGTGCGTGTAAGTGTGTATAAGTGTGTGTAAGTGCGTATAAGTACGTGTAAGTGCATGTAAGTGCGTGTAAGTGCGTGTAAGTGTGTGTAAGTACGTGTAAGTGCATATAAGTATCAGTAAGTGCGTGTTAGTATGTGTAAGTACGTGTTAGTGTATGTAAGTGCGTGTAAGTGTGTATAAGTGTGTGTAAGTGCGTGTAAGTACGTGTAAGTGTGTGTAAGTTTGTGTAAGTGCGTGTAAGTGTGTGTAAGTGCATGTAAACACGTGGAAGTGCGTGTAAGTACGTGTAAGTATGTGTTAGTGCATGTAAGTGCATGTAAGTGCTTGTAAGTACATGTAAGTGAGTGTACATGCGTGTAAGTGCATGTAAGTACATGTACGTTTGTGTAAGTGTGTATAAGTGCATGTAAGTGTGTGTAAGTGCATGTAAGTCTGTGTCAGTGCATGTCAGTACGTGATAGTGCGTGTAAGTTTGTGTAAGTGCGGATAAGTGCGTGTAAGTGCCTGTAAGTGCGTGTCAGTGTATGTAAGTGCGTGTAGGTTTGTGTAGGTACGGGTAAGTGCGTGTAGGTGCGTGTAAGTACGTGTAAGTGCGTGTAAGTGAATGTAAGTGTGTGTAAGTGTGTGCAAGTGCGTGTAAGTACATGTAAGCGCGTGTACGTACGTGCAAGTGCATGTAAGTTTGTGTAAGTGCATTTAAGTGCGTGAAAGTGCGTATAACTTCGTGTAAGTACGTGTACATTCGTCTAAGTGTGTGTAAGTGCGTTTAAGTGTGTGTAAGTGCGTATATGCGTGTAAGTACATGGAAGTGTGGAAGGACGTATAAGTGCGTGTAAGTCCGTGTAAGTGCGTGTATGTTCGTGCAAGTGCGTATAAGTGCGTGTAAGTGCATGTAAGTACGTGTCAATGCATGTCAATGCGTGTAAGCGTGTGTAAGTTAGTGTAAGTGCGGGTAAGTGTGTGGAAGTGCGTGTAAGTATGTGTAAGTGCGTGTATGTGCGTGTAAGTGCATGTAAGTGCATGTAAGTGTGTGTAAGTGCGTGTATGTGCGTAAAAGTGTGTGTAACAGTGTGTAAGTATGTGTAAGTGCGTGTAAGTACGTGTAAGTGCGTGTAAGTTTGCGTAAGTATGTGTACGTTTGTGTAAGTGTGTGAAAGTGCGTGTAATTGTTTCTAAGTGTGTGTAAGTTCGTGTAAGTGCGTGTAAGTGTGTGTAAGTGCATGTAAGTGTTCGTAAGTGCGTGTAAGTGCGTTTAAGTGCGTGTAAGTGCATGTACGTGTGCGTAAGTGCCTATAAGTGCGTATAAGTGCATGTAAGTGTGTGTAAGTGCGCGTAAGTTCACATAAGTGCGTGCAAGTGCGTATAAGCAATGAAAGTGCGTGTAAGTGCATGTAAGTGCGTGTAAGTGTGTGTAAGTGCGTGTAAGTATGTGTGTGTAAGTGCGTGCAAGTACACGTAAGTGCACGTAAGTGCACGTAAGTGCACGTAAGTGAATGTAGGTGCGTGTAGATATGTGTAAGTGTGTGAAAGTGCATGTAAGTACGTGTAAGTACGTGTAGGTGTGTATAAGTGCATGTTATTGCGTGTAAGTGCGTGTAAGTGCATGTAAGTGCGTGCTAGTGCATGTAAGTGTGTGTAAGTACGTGTAAGTGCGTGTAAGTGTGTGTAAGTGCGTGTAAATGTGTGTGTGTGTAAGTGCGTGTAAGTACACGTAAGTGCACGTAACTGCATGTAGGTGCGTGTAGGTATGTGTAAGTGTGTGAAAGTGCATGTAAGTACGTGTAAGTGCATGTAGGTGTGTATAAGTGCGTGTTATTACGTGTAAGTGTGTGTAAGTGCATGTAAGTGCGTGCTAGTGCATGTAAGTACGTGTAAGTGCGTGTTAGTGCATGTAGGTACGTGGAAGTGTGTGAAAGTGCATGTAAGTGCATGTAAGTACATGTATGTTTGTGTGAGTATGTGGAAGTGTGTGTAAGTGCGTGTAAGTACGTGTAAGTGC
>SZWC01004447.1:53549-86252 GCA_023375785.1 Penium margaritaceum | reverse complement strand
AAGTATGTGTAAGTGCGTGTTAGTGCATGTAAGTGCGTGTAAGTGCGTGTAAGTACGTGTAAGTGTATGTAAGTACGTGTAAGTGCCTGTATGTGCGTGTTAATGCGTGTTTGTACACATAAGTGCACGTAGGTGCGTGTAGGTGCGTGTAAGTGTGTGAATGTGTGTGTAAGTACGTCTAAGTGTGTGTAAGTGCGTGTAAGTGTGTGTAAGTGTGTGTGAGTGCGTGTAAATGCGTGTTAGTGCGTGTACGTATGTGTCAGTACATGTAAGTGCGTGTACGTTTGTGTAAAAGCGTGTAAGTACGTGTAAGTGTGTGAAAGTGCGTGTAAGTGTGTGTAAGTACATGGAAGTGTGTGTAAGTGCGTGTAAGTTTATGTAAGTGTGTATAAGTGCGTGTAAGTGTGTGGAAGTGCGTGTAAGTGCGTTTAAGTGTATGTAAGTGCGTGTAAGTAGGTATAATTGCGTGTAAGTGCGTGTAAGTGTGTGTAAGTGTGTGTAAGTACGTGTACGTTTCTGTAAGTGCGTGTAAGTGTGTGTACGTTCGTGTAAGTGTGTGTAAGTGCATGTAAGTGCGTGCAAGTTGTGTAAGTATGTGTAAGTATGTGTAAGTGTGTGGAAGTGCGTGTAAGTGCGTGTAAGTGCGTGTTAGTGCGTGTAAGTGCGTGTAAGTGCATGTGAGTTTGTGTAAGTGCATGTCAGTGTGTGTAAGTGCGTGTAAGTTTGTGTAAGTGTGTGTAAGTGGGTATAAATACGTATAAGTACGTGTAAGTGCGTGTAAGTTTTTTTTAAGTGCGTGTAAGTGCATGTAAGTGTGTGCAAGTGTATGTAAGTGTGTGTAAGTGCGTGTAAGTGTGCGTAAGAACGTGTAAGTGTGTGTAAGTACGTGTAGGTGCGTGTAGATGCATGAAACTTTGTATAAGTGCTTATAAGTACGTACAAGTGCGTGTAAGTATGTGTAAGTGCATGTAAGTGCGTGTAAGTGCGTGTAAGTACATGTAAGTGTGTAAGGACGTGTAAGTGTGTGCAAGTGTGTGTAAGTGCGTGTAAGTTCATGTAAGTGTGTGTAAGTATGTGTAAGTGCATGTTAGTGCATGTAAGTGCGTGTAAGTGTGTGTAAGTCCGTGTAAGTGCGTGTAAGTGTGTATAAGTACGTGTAAGTTTGTGTAACTACATGTAAGTGCGTTTAAGTGCATGTAAGTGTGTGGAAGTGCGTATAAGTGCGTGTAAGTACGTGTTAGTACATGTATGTGTACATAAATATATGTAGGTACGTGTAGGTGCGTGTAAGTGTGTGAAAGTGGGTGTAAATGCGTGTAAGTACGCGTAAGTGCGTGTCAGTACGTGTAAGTGTGTGTAAGTGCATGTAAGTGCATTTAAGTATGTGTCAGTGCGTGTAAGTGCGTATAAGTTTGTGTAAGTGTGGGTAAGTGCGTGTAGGCGCATGTAAGTACGTGTAAGTGCGGATACGTTTGTGTAAGTGTGAGTAAATATGGATAAGTGTGTGTAGGTGTGTGTGAGTGCGTGTAAGTGCATGTAAGTTTGTATAAGTGCGTGTAAGTACGTGTAGCTGCGTGTAAGTGCGTGTAAGTGCGTATAAGTACGTGTAAGTGCGTGTAATTTTGTCTGAGTATGTGTAAGTGCGTATAAGTGTGTGTAAGTGCGTGGAAGTGTGGTAGTGTGTGTAAGTGCATGTAAGTGCGTGTAAGTGTGTGTAAGTTTGTGCAAGTGCATGTAATTGCGTCTAAGTGCGTGTAAGTGTGTGTAAATGTGTGTCAGTGCGTGTAAGTGTGTGTGTAAGTTCGTGTAAGTGAAGGTAGGTGTGTGTAAGTACGTGTGTGTGTCAGTGTGTGTAAGTGCGTGTAAGTACGTGTAAGTGTGTGTAAGTTCGTGTATGTGCGTGTAAGTGTATGTAAGTGTGTGTAAGTACGTGTAAGTGCATGTAAGTGTGTGTAAGTTTGCGTAAGTGCGTGTACGTTCATGTAAGTGTGTGTAAGTGCGTGTAAGTGTGTGTAAGTTCGTGTAAGTGAAGGTAGGTGTGTGTAAGTACGTGTGTGTGTCAGTGTGTGTAAGTGCGTGTAAGTACGTGTAAGTGTGTGTAAGTTCGTGTATGTGCGTGTAAGTGTATGTAAGTGTGTGTAAGTACGTGTAAGTGCATGTAAGTGTGTGTAAGTTTGCGTAAGTGCGTGTACGTTCATGTAAGTGTGTGTAAGTGCGTGTAATTATGTGTAAGTGCGTGTAAGTCCGTGTAAGTCCGTGTAAGTGCATGTAAGTGCATGTAAGTGTGCGTAAGTACGTGTAAGAGCGTGTAAGTGTGTGTAAGTACGTGTAAGTTTGTATAAGTACGTGGAAGTACGTGTAAGTACGTGTAAGTACGTGTAAGTATGTGTAAGTAAGTGTAAGTAAGTGTAAGTGCGTGGAAGTGTGTGTAAGTACGTGTACGTGTGTGTAAGTGCGCGTATCTGCGTATAAGTGTGTGTAAGTGCGTGTAAGTACGTGTAAGTGTGTGTTAGTTTGTGTAAGTGCATGTAAGTGCGTGAAAGTGCATGTAAGTGTGTGTAAGTCATGTAAGTGCGTGTAAGTGCGTAAAAGTGCATAAAGGTGTGTGTAAGTACGTGTGAGTATGTGTAAATATGTGTAAGTGTGTGTAAGTTCGCGTAAATATGTGTACGTTTGTGTAAGTGTGTGTAAGTGCGTGTAATTGCATGTAAGTGCGTGTATGTTCTTGTAAGTGTGCGTAAGTGCGTGTGAGTGCATGTTAGTGTGCAGAAGTGTGTGTAAGTGCGTGTAAGTGCGTGTAAGTGCGTGTAAGTTTGTGTATGTATGTGGAAGTGTGCGTAAGTACGTGTTAGTGTGTGTACGTGCGTGTAAGTGCGTGTAAGTGCGTATAAGTACGTATAAGTACGTGTAAGTGCGTGTAAGTGCATGTAAGTATTTGTAAGTGCGTGTAAGTGCGTTTAAGTGTGTGTAAGTGTACATAAGTGCATGTAGGTGCGTATAGGTACAAGTAAGTGTATGTAAGTGCGTATAAGTACGTTTAAGTGTGTCTAAGTGCGTATTAGTACATGTAAGTGTGTGTAAGTGCGTGTAAGTGTGTGTAAGTGCACGTAAGTACGTGTCAGTACGTGTAGGTGCATGGAAGTGTGTGAAAGTATGTGTAAGTGTGTGTAAGTGCATGTAAGTTTGTGTAAGTACGTGGAAGTGGGTGTAACTACGTGAAAGTGCGTAAAAGTACGTGTAAGTGCGTGTAAGTTCGTATAAGTGTGTGTAAGTGTGTGTAAGTGCATGTAAGTGCGTGTAAGTGCGTATAAGTACGTGTGCTTGAGTGTAAGTTCGTGTAAGTGTGTGCAAGTACGTGTAAGTGCGTGTAAGTCCGTATACGTGCGTGTGAGTGCGTGTAAATGTGTGTAAGTGCGTTTAAGTACATGTAAGTATCTGTAAGTGCGTGTAGGTATGTGTAAGTATGTGAAAGTGCGTGTAAGTACGTGTATGTGCGTGTAAGTTTGTGTAATTGCGGGTAAGTGTGTGTAATGGCGTGTAAGTGCGTGTAAGTGTGTGTAAGTGCATGTAAGTGCATGTAAGTGCACGTAAGTGCGTGTAAGTCCGTGTAAGTTCGTGTAAGTGCGTGTATGTATGTGTATGTACGTGTTAGTACATGTAAGTACGTATAAGTGCGTTTAAGTACGTTTACGTTTATGTAAGTATGTGTAAGTGCATGTTAGTGTGTGTAAGTGCACGTAAGTGCGTGTAAGTGCATGTATGTGCATGTAAGTACGTGTAAGTGCGTGTAAGTACGTAGAAGTGTGTCTAAGTGCATGTAAGTACGTGTAAGTACGTATAAGTGTGTGTAAGTGCAAGTAAGTACGTGTAGGTGTGTGTCAGTACATGTATGTGCGTGTAAGTTCATGTAAGTGTGGGTAAGTGCGTGTAAGTATGTGTATGTGTGTGTAAGTGTGTGTAAGTGTGTGTAAGTGTGTGTAAGTGTGTGTAAGTGCGTGTAAGTGGGTGTAAGTGCGTTTATGTACGTGTAAGTTTGTATAAGTGTGTGTAAGAGCGTTTAAGTTTGTGTAAGTGTGTGTAAGTGTGTGTAAGTGCATGTAAGTACGTATAAGTGCGTGAAAGTGGGTGTAAGTGTGTGTAAGGACGTGTAAGTTTGTTTATGTGCGTATAAGTGCATGTAAGTGCGTGCAAGTGCGTGTAAGTGCGTGTAAGTACGTTTAATTGCGTGTAAGTGCATGTATGTGCGTGTAGGTACGTGTAGGTACGTGTAGGTGCGTGTAGGTGTGTGAAAGTCCGTGCAAGTATGTGTAAGTGCGTAAAAGTTCATGTAAGTGTGTGTAAGTGTGCAAAAGTGCGCGTAAGTGCGTGTAAGTGTGTGCAAGTGCGTGTAAGTGCGTGTAAGTGTGTATAAGTACGTGGAAGTGCGTGTAAGTGCGTATAAGTGCGTGTAAGTGTGTGTAAGTACGTGTAAGTGCGTGTAAGTGTGTCCAAGTACGTGTAAGTACGTGGAAGTGCGTATACGTGTGTTCAAGTGCGTGTAAGTGTGTGTAAGTGCGTGTAAGTTTGTGTAAGTGCGTGTAAGTATTTGTAAGTGCATGTTAGTGCATGTAAGTACGTGTAAGTGCGTGTAACTGTGTGTAAGTGTGTGTAAGTGCATGTAAGTTTGTATTATTGTGTGGAAGTACGTGAAAGTGCGTATAAGTGCGTGGAAGGGCGTGTAAGTGTGTGTAAGTGTGTGTAAGTATGTATATGTGCGTGTAAGTGCGTTTAAGTACATATAAGTACGTGTAAGTGCATGTAAGTGCGTGTAAGTGCGTGTAAGTATATCTAAGTGTGTATAAGTGTGTGTAAGTATGTGTTAGTGTGTGTGAGTGCATGTAAGTGCGTGTTAGTGTGTGTCGGTGCGTGTAAGTATGTGTAAGTTTGTGTAAGTGGGGATAAGTGCGTGTAAGTGCGTGTAAGTGCATGTCAGTGTGTGTAAGTGTGTGTAAGTTTGTGTAAGTACGGGTAAGTGTGTGTAGGTGCGTCTTAGTGTGTGTAAGTGCGTTTATGTGTGTGTAAGAACGTCTAAGTGTGTATAAGTTTGTGTAAGTGTGTGTAAGCTCGTGTAATTGCGTGTCAGTACTTGTATGTACGTGTAAGTTCGTGTAAGTGCGAGTAAGTGCATGTAAGTGTGTGTAAGTGCGTGTAAGTGTGTGTAAGTGCGTATAAGTACGTGTAAGTGCGTGTAAGTATGTGTATGTACGTGTAAGTATGTATAAGTACGTGTAAGTGTGTGTAAGTGTGTTCAAGTTCGTGTAAGTACGTGTAAGTGTGTGTGAGTGCGTGTACGTGCATGTAGGTGCGTGTAAGTGCGTGTAGCGTGTAAGTGCGTGTAAGTGCATGTAAGTGCGTGTAAGTGCATGTAAGTGCGTGTAAGTGTGTGTAAGTGTGTGTAAGTGCGTGTAAGTGCGTGTAAGTGCGTCTAAGTGCGTGGAAGTATGTGGAAGTGCGTGTAAGTATGTGGAAGTGCATGTAAGTGTGTGTAAGTGTGTGTAAGTGCGTATAAGTGGGTGTAAGTTTGTGTAAGTGTGTGTAAGTGTGTGTAAGTGCGTCTAAGCGCGTGTAAGTTTGTGTAAGTGCGTGTAAGTGCATATAAGTGTGTGTAAGTGCGTGTAAGTGCATGTAAGTGCGTGTAAGTGCGTATAAGTGCGTGTAGGTGTGTGTAGGTATGTGCAAGTTTGTGTAATTGCATGTAAGTGTGTATAAGTGCGTGTAAGTGCGTGTAAGTGTGTATAAGTGTGTATAAGTGTGTGCAAGTGTGTGTAAGTGCGTGTAAGTGTGTGGAAGTGCGTGTAAGTACGTGTAAGTGCGTATAAGTTCGTGTAACTACGTGTAAGCATGTGTAAGTGCGTGTTAGTGCATGTAAGTACGTGTAAGTGAATGCAACTACATGTAAGTGCATCTAAGTGCGTATAAGTATATGTAACTGTGTGTAAGTGTGTGTAAGTACCTGTAAGTGCGTGTAAGTACGTGTAAGTGCGTTTAAGTACGTATAAGTATGTATAAGTGCGTGTAACTATGTGTAAGTAGGTGTAAGTACGTATAAGTGAGTGTAAGTATGTGTAAGTGTGTGTAAGTACGTGTAAGTGTGTGTCAGTGTGTGTCCGTGCGTGTAAGTGCATGTAAGTTCGTGTAAGTGCGGGTAAGTGCATGTAAGTGCATGTAAGTACGTGTTAGTGCGTGTAAGTGCGTGTAATTTCGTGTAAGTATGGGTAAGTGTGTGTAGGCACGTGTAAGTGCGTGTAAGTGTTTACAAGTACGTGTAAGTGTGTGTAAGTGCGTGCAAGTGCGTGTAAGTACGTGTAAGTGCTCGTAAGTGCGTGTACGCGCGTGTAAGTGCATGTAAGTACGTGTTTGTTCATGTAAGTGCGTTGAAGTGCGTGTAAGTACGTATAAGTGCGTATAAGTATGTCCAAGTGTGTGTAAGTTCTTGTAAGTGTGTGTAAGTGCGTGTAATTGCGTGTAAGTGCGTGTAATTGCGTGTAAGTGTGTGGAAGTATGGAAGTGCGTGTAAGTGTGTGTATGTGCGTGTAAGTGCGTGTAAGTTCATGCAAGTACGTGTAAGTGTGTGTAAGTGCATGTAAGTACGTGTAAGTACGTGTAAATGCGTGTCAGCGTGTGTAAGTGTGTGTAAGTTTGTATAAGTGTGGATACGTGTGTGTAAGTGTGTGTAAGTGCGTGTAATTGCGTGTAAGTGCGTGTAAGTTCATGCAAGTACGTGTAAGTGTGTGTAAGTGCATGTAAGTACGTGTAAGTACGTGTAAATGCGTGTCAGTGTGTGTAAGTGTGTGTAAGTTTGTGTAAGTGTGGGTAAGTGCGTGTAAGTATGTGTAAGTACGTGTAAGTGTGTGCAAGTGCGTGTAAGTGCGTGTAAGTAAGTGTAAGTGTATATAAGTGTGTGTATGTGTGTGTAAGTGTGTGTAAGTGCTTGTCAATATGCGTATGTGTGTGTAAGTTTGTATAAGTGTGGATACGTGTGTGTAAGTGTGTGTAAGTGCATATAAGTACAGTTAAGTTGTCAAGCACAATTCTGCCGTAGCTCCGCAGAAGAGGCCACCCGCGGAATGGGAATCGGAACAGCCTAAGATCCGCGCGCAGGATGCTGGCTCCCTCGGACGCGGTTGAGTGAGGGGTAGCGCGGGGAGGGCAAAGACCAGGGTGCCTACAGGAGGGACATCGCAGGCTAATACAACTCGCTTGCGGCGGTTCCTCTAATGCAATCATTCGTGACAAAGTGGGAAGCGGTGGAGGGAAAATTCGCGGTGCAAAGACAATAAGGGCAAGACGCGGCAGGATCCGCAGTTACTAACAAAGACACAGGCAGGGCGGCGGAGAATCCGAGAAATCAAAGGAAAAACATCCAATCAGCATGAGTGACCCAGCATTGATCACAGAGGAGCCACTAGAGACGCACCGCGGAAGACAAAGATTCAAGGAAGAACACGAAGAACCGCGGGCACGAGCCGCGGATGAAGAAAGTGATCAGCAAGAGATAGGCAATGTGTGTGTGGTCGGGGACGAGACCTGCGGTGCGTAGCCGCACCGCGTGGAGCCCAAGTAGGAGGAAAGAGGATAGTGTGAGAGGGATGACACCGGCGGCGTGTAGACACGCCGTGCAGAGTCCCAAGTAGAAAAAGGGCCTCAGTAGCAGTAGCACAAGTGCAACTCAGACTTGCTTACTCCTTGAGCATTCTGTGTACTCCGCATTACAGTATTGATCAAAGACATTTTCCCACTCTCACCTCTGTTCCCCAACCATCGCCCTCTTGCCCTCCGCTGTTAGCGGAGTCTGGTCCGTGGACTGCGAGATCAAGTGCGTGGAGAACCGAAAGTCCGAGTGGAGTGGGCTGTCGGCGGTGTCCCTTGCTTGCACACGTCCGCGGAACAAGGGTTTTGCGGAAAGGAGTCGGACGCCACAAGGTGGTGGACTCCCGTGTGGGAAGAAGTGGACCGCGGAGTGTCACACATCGGTGAGGTCCCCACGCAAAGATCCTAGCCCATAGTCCGCGGAGTTGTTCACAGGCTTAAGTTGACGTGGGAGCGTTGTTGCATGTCGGACGTGCACAGTGGTGGAGGTGAAAGTGTCTGATCCACGGTGGACCGCGGAACGTATACATCCGCAGAGAAAATCAAGGACGCGGCAAAATTGGGGGTATCAGTGTCATGGTGCGGTGAGCGTGGACAGTTCTTTGCTCTTTGCCAGAAGAACTGCACGTGCCTTTCAGATCAGTCGTTGATGTCGGCGACCAGCTTTCTGCATCAGGACACCGGGCGACGGCAGCAGCAACCAGCGACACGGTGGTTCCTGCCACGACGGGCCGCGACCTACGCGGGAAGCAGGGGCTCCTCACCGGTGTTGTCTCGCACGCCAGTCAGCTCCTCACCAGGCCTCAATCCGCTTGCTCAGCATCGACGGGTGACCGAGTGGTTGGAGCAGCTGCATTGGCGCCGCATCATGGGTGTGTTGGGCGAACGCGTGGAGGTGGAGAGCATCCACAATTCCGACAGCCAAGGATCGGTCCAGTCCCAGCAAGGACAAGAGGGTGAGCAGAATGTGCCGCTTGGGGCGCAGTGGTTCTCCGATGCACTGCCTTCGCTGGAGGTATCCTTCGGTTGTGGAGAACTCGAGGCCTATCGCGGACTGGTGTATCGGCGTCGAGGCGGGCAACAGCAACAGGACACTGGCGGAACGAAGTTACAGCCCTCACTCCCACCAGCACATCCGCAACCCTTACCAATGAGCCCCGAGAATTCAGAGAGTCCCGATGCATCAGCACCGGACGAACAACACATCTCATCGCAACTGCAGCGGGACTCCCAGCACCTGGCTTTGGGATGCCACAGGACCCGGACCCGCCGCAGCAGCTGGCTGGGACAATCCTGGGAGCCTCGACTGTGGAACCTCATGTGTCCAGTTCGCAACAGCAGTAGACGGCTACATCGGCATGGCCCACGGGAAAAGCATGCAGGTGGGGATGCCCGTGTCTGCGCAGGCATCTGGAGCTGCAAAGCCACTGGCGAATCAGCCCCCCGTGAGTCAGACTCCCCCAAGCATGGGAACAACAGCCACAGGGACAACCGCGCAGCTCCAGGCAACTAGAGTGGCTCAGCCATTGAGGTTCTCGCTGCAGCCGCAGTTGGGGGGTGGACAGACAGGGACGAAGCCACAGCTCTTCGCGTCCGGGTCGGTCCAGCCGCAGACGCAACAGCCGACTCTGGTTGCCCTGCCAACCGGGGCGCCCCCGCAGCAACCTGCACAAAGTACACCGCTGCAGCAGCAGGTGTAGGTGAGCACTGTACAGACGGGAGCCATGCCGCATCCGCCTGCAGCGGGACTGTAACAGCCAGCACAACAGCCACCGCAACTCATGATGCAAGTGGGGATGATGGCAAGGCCCTCTGCAGCCATGCAGCCTCCACACCAGATGTCCCAGTCCGGAGGGGGTGCCACCCACGAGGAGAACACAGCCCACCCTCCACTGACCGGGACCAAACCAATGAATCATCTGCAGCAGATGTTCGGAGGCGGAGCACAGCTGATGACCATGACGCAACATTCTGCGGCCACACCAGTTCTATGGACGACCCAGACACAGCAGCAGATGGGTCCCATGTCCGTGGGAACAATGCCGCAGACGCTCGTGCCCAACATGTTGCCGCAACCACCCATGCCTACTTATCAGCAGCTCCCTCACCAGCAGCTGGTTGGAACAATGCCAGTCGGAGCGACTCCTCAGGCCTTGCTACGAATGCCACAACCAACTGCACAGAGCCATTTTCACTTGCCCCCACAACAGTTACAAGGGAATCCGCACTCGACCAGCAACACTAGACCAGCAATTCCTCCTCATCCGGCGGCTGCGGTCCCACCTGCTCCGACGTACTGGGTGCCCCAGACAACGGCGCCAACGGTACAGGGGACTCAGGTTCTGCCGCCTGGGACAGTATTCTTCTCCGCACCCTACACAGCCTCCACACCCGCTCCCTCTTCCTGGTATATGCCTCTCCCACCTACGCAAGCAAATCTTCCCATGCCCGCGGGGCAGCTTCAGATGCCAACCCCTCCAAATGGATACTCTGCGGCTCCTCCTGCAATCCCTCCCCCGCCACATGCTGTGACTGCGTTGAGGACTAATCGCAGCACCGTCCCGCAGCTGCAGTACATCCGGTCCTAGCCTGCCAACATTCCCCGGCTGGACTCCTTCAAGGGTGCCCCGGAAGGAAGACCCCTGGGTATGGCTAAAGCAAATCACCCTCCACGCTAGCATTGGCCAGATTCCGCCCGACCTCTGCCTCGGGACCGCAGAACTTCACCTCCAGGGAGCGGCTGCGGACTGGTACAATGCACGAGCACCTTTCCCATCTTTCGAGGACTTTGGCAACGCCCTCGTTGAGCGCTTTAAACACTTGACAAAAGAAGAGGCGCTGGGAAAGATTGAGACGGAGGTTGTGCGCAAGGACGATGACATCCGCAGGTTTCTGGACCAATTCCTGACCTGGGCCTCAGTGGCCAAGAGCCCGTAGGGGGAAGGTCTGCCGCTGTGGGTCCTGCTGCAGAACCTCATACGCGCACTTCCGGACGAAATCAGCAGTCTCATGATCGCTGACCACTACCTGTCCCTTCAAGATGCGGTACGGGACGCTACGGCCATCTTCACCCGACAGCGGTTGACCCCGACAGTACCAGGGCAGTGACACCCATACACCCTCATCTTCACACGTTTCGCCTCCGCAGTAAAAGAAGCCAAAAGCTTGCTACACGTGCCAGAGCCTGGAACACATCGCTCGAGACTACCCTCGCAAGCGACAAGCGGCTCCGCGCCTTGAGCCAGTTTCCCATAATCCTATGGTCCAGCAATGGCAACCGTACTACAACCAGGCTTGGCCGGGCCAGCAGCAGCAAAACCAGCAACCGTAACAGTAGCAACTGCAGCCAACGCATCCGCCCCCCACTGGAAAGGACCCGGCAGCTCAGGGGACGGGTCAGGGTATCTTGCCAAATCCACCGCCAAACTCCGCAGCCAGCGCTCGCAATGTGAAGATGGGGTTATCCATGGCCGAGGACGAGACTACCGAAGTGACACCGCCGCTTGAGGAGACGGAGCTCATTACACGAGCCCGTCGAATCAAACTCCGCGGATGGGATCTGCAGGAAGCTGCACAACTCCAGGATGACTTGCGGCGACGAGCGGAAGCTGTCGAAGCCCGGCTACAGAAGGCTATCGTTGCCCGTTCCGCACGCCCTCCGGAAAAAGGCCGTCGCACGAATCCTGCGCCTGCGGCGCCCCCAGCCGCTACAATTACCCCACCTGCATCCCACCTCACCCCCACCCTTGCAGCCGATTCCATTGATCCTGTAGACAAACTCTTCACCACCCCTATCGCCTCCGTGAACTTCTTCGACTTCCTCCGCCTCCATCCCGAGCTGGCTCCGTAGCTCAAGGAAGAATTTAGCAGGGCTAATCACCGCCTCCAGGCCGTCGGTATCTCCCTCTCTTGCACCACTCCGCCCCACGACACCTAGAACACCCGACGCGTTGTGGCAGAGACCCCGCCTGCACTAACCACAGAGGAGATAGACTGGGGCTGGGCGTTACAGCCTGTGGAACCACCCCGCCGTGACAACCCCCACTACGAGGTGGCTTGCTGTGTGATCTGGTTTTGTGGTCGCAAGTTCCTTGCCATCATTGACACAGGGGCCACACACACTACTATGGCCCTTTGCGTCCTCTGCCTCGTTGGATGGGTGGACTGTATCCTCACAACGCGTCGGCTATTCAGTATTTCTTTGGTAGGGATGGATTACGGGGATGGAGAGGTGCGGGGCTTACCCCTGCAGGTAGGCTCTCTTCACAAACCCATGGACATCCAAGTCACACAGGTCCGAACCTACGACGTCCTTCTGGTCATGGACTACCTTCTCCCGCGGCAGGGCAACATCCTATTCTCCTTGGGTGTCATGCAGCTCACCTCCGCCGCAGGTACAAAGGAATCCACCCTCATCACGGTGGGAGACCGCGTAACGGTGCCAGTGACCGATGCTTCGCCTTTCTCTCTCCCGGATGCGGTGCAGGAAGATGCACACGCACGATCCCTATGCAGTGAAGCCCCAGCGGCAGCCATTCTTGATGCGGAACAGATGCTTGTCGAGGAGTGGTGCAAGCACTCCGTAGACCATGCGGAACTAGGAGTACGTGTAAGTCTTCAGGGACTGTGGCAGCAGAGCGAGCAAGCGTTCTGCCAGGGTCCTTCCTTGGAGGAGGACGACGATTTCTACCCCATCCGCAACCCGTTACCACCCCCAACCCCGCGATGGGACCACATCCTGCAACCCCGTCTCTCATCGGCCAAGAAGTAAGACTTCCGCGGTCTATTGGACTCTTTTGCCGACATCTTTGCTGGCTCCGCGACAGACATTGGTGCTGTCAATGCTTCCCATATCATCAACACCGGCACAGCAGCTGCGGTCAAACTGAAGGTCCGCTAAATTCTCCCTGACCAAGAACAGATCATTAACGAAGGTCTCGCGGAGTTGAAGGTGCAGGGTGTGATTGTCCCCATTGTCAACCCCTGGCGTGCCAACTTCGTCATTGTCGGCAAACCCGACGGCTCCAAACGCTTTTGTGTGGACTTCCGGGACCTTAACGGCGTTACAGAGGAGGAAGCTTACCCCATGCCGCTGATTGTCGACATCCAGGAGAGTTAGCAGGTATGCGGATGGTTTTCAAAACTTGACCTCAAAGCAGCCTTCCATGCCGTCCCCATGCACCCGGACTTCGTGGCCAGGACGGCCTTTGTCACTCCCGAAGGCCTCTACGCTTTCACCCGCATGCCCTTTGGTATCCGCAATGGCAGTGCCACGTTCCAGCACGTCATGGACTCAATCCTCCGCGGCATCCCCAACGTGAGCTGCTATATCGACGACATCATGGTCGCCGCCCACAACTTTGTGGACCTTTTTTCCTCCCTCTCCGCCGTCTTCTCTGCTCTCCGCGCTACAAACCTCAAGCTCAAAGCCGCTAAGTGTTCCATTGGTGCCGCGGAAATGGAGTTTTTGGGTTTTGTTATGAGCGTTGATGGAATCAAGACCGACCCCGCCAAGATTGCGGCTGTCCAAGAATGGCGGCAACCCACCACTTCGGGACAAGTCAAGATCTTCCTTGGCTTTGTCTCCTTCTACCACAAATTCGTCCGCGACCACGCCCGCATCATCCGCCCACTACAGTAGCTAACCCATCAGGACACCCTATTTGAGTGGACCCCGGAGTGTGCCACTGCTTGGGCAGAAATCAAGCATCGTTTGGTTACCGCGCCCATGCTAGAGTTTGTTGACTTCAACCTCCCCTTCTCCATCACCACCGACTGGTCGCGGGACGGCATAGGCGCCATACTGTCACAGTCAGTACAGGAGCCGGTCCAACGGGTGATTGCATATGCCAGCCGGGCCCTCAGTGACGGTGAGCAGAACTACCCACCGATGAAGGGCGAATGCTTGGCTGTGCTGTGGGCCCTCCAACACTTCCGCGACTACATAAAGAATAGCAAGCCTTTCACTGTCCTCACCGATCATCAAGCGCCACAGTGGCTCCTCACGACACAGAACCATGAGGGCATCCTGGCCAAGTGGGCCCTCCTCTTGCAGGGCTACAACATGAAGATCAAGTACCAACCTGCCCTCGCCAATCGCAATGCCGATGCTCTCAGTCGCCTTCCCCGCGAGTACTGGCCACACCCTGTGGACCCGCGGGACGATCTCCCAGAATCTCTCCCTGCTGCTTCCCCTGTCCCCGCGGATGTCGAGCCTTAATGGGAGGGAGTCGCTCGCGAATTCACGGAGGAGGAGTCCGCAGCTGCGTACCAACTCTTGTATGAGCTGGAGCCTGCCGACTGCTTCAGCACCGCGGAAACCCTTCCCGCTATCCCAACCGGTATCCAGCTTGCCCGTCGCTTCAACCCCACCATCCGCGGATGGACGCTTGAGGAGCTTGCGGCACACCCCCCTCGCTCTTCTCTCCCACGGTCAGGACGGACTCTCGCTACTGCAATGGCTACTACCGCTCTTCCAACGATACCCTCTGCCTCCCCTCTCCTCGGTATGCGTCATCCCCTGCCCCTGGTGGACTTTCTTCTTCACTCCCCTGGATCAGCGGACCGTCTCCAGACCCTTTTCTCTTCCTCGAACCCCTCCCTCACTCACGTCGGCATCCACCTCTCCTGCACCCGCAATACAGGCGTCCGCATGGTGGCACATGCCATCCTCACGGCACACTCCCGCATCCGGGAGGATGCCTGCCGCGCGCCATGCACGTGGACTCCTGTCCCACTGATCTCCGGTCCGCCAACACCTGTAGAAGTACACGTGGCATGGTGTCATGTCTGGGTGTGTGGTCGCAAGTTCGCGGCCATCGTGGATACAGGCACCACCCATACCACCATCGCGCTGCGGATGGTCCGCACCTTGCGCCTCGACCATCTCATCGCGCCCACTTGGCTCCGCTTCTCCATCTCCACCGGTGTCATTGATGCACCCATCAGGCAGATCGTGGCCCTACCCATCCAGGTCGCCAACATGCATGCACCGCACACCGTGCAAGTGTGCGATGACTGCACGTACGACATGCTCCTGGCGGCCAACTGGCTCGCACTGCGCCAAGCGGATGTATTGCTCGGCGCCGGCATTCTCAGTCTCATTTCTGTTTCTGGCGTCCAATTGTTCACTCCTCTCTTCACCTCAGCTCGACCGCCATCCGTTCCTCCCATGGTTCTCACACCGGCCGGTTCTGGCACGCAGCTCAATCGCCGGGTCACTCGTAACTCAAGTGCAACCCGCGGCACAGCATCCGCAATGGCTCGCCCTTCAGCGAGGGGTCCGCGCCTTCGAACAGGAGGGTGACGGTGCCACGAGACGAGCCATGAGATGACAGAGCGCGGGCCGAGCCACGACTGGCGCAGGACGATCCGCGTCACCAGCAGTAGCGGCATCACCTGGTGCAATTCCGGGAACACCCCCAGCATCAGGCCCTTTCGCAGCAGCAGTAGCGGCATCACCTAGGGCACCTCCGGCACCAGGCCCCTCCGCGGCAGCAGTAGAGGCATCACCTAAGACACCTCCGGCACCAGGCCCTTCCACAACAGCACCACCAGGAACACCTCCGGCACCAGGCACAGCCGCACCAGCCGTAGGAGCACCTCCGACACTAGGTCCTCCCACACCCCCGGCAGCGATGCCATCTGCAGGCGCGTCGCTTGGCCCCCCGGTGCCAGCCGCGCATTCCTCCTCCCCACCAGCCTCCCGAGGAACCCGGTGCGCAGGACACCACAACCTCTGCTCAGTGCCGGAACAATCATGGAGGGCGTGCAGACTTACCTGGAGGAGAGCTCTGGTGACAGCGGAGACCGACCAAAGGCTGACCACCTGTTGGAGGTGGTGAGCAGCGTCATCCTTCGCCTGCAGGATGAGCTCCCAGAGGTGGTCCGCGCACAATTGGGAAGCTCCCTCTTCAATCCCGCCTGGCAAGTGGTCCTGAAGGGCACCGCCAAAACTGCTCTTGCCCTTGGGGAGCGAGCACGACATGCGCAGTTGTTGGAAACGGCAGGGGCCGAGCGCCTTATCTCAGCACTCCGCGACCTCCTCAACCTCCGCCCGGCGCAGGCCATGGCGGGTGTGGCGACACTTCTCGACACATAACACCCAAACCGCCAAGTGAATGCTGCACGCAAGTGGTGGTTCCTGGTCCACCGCGACCAGAGCGCAGACCCCATGCGCCGTTACGTACACCTACTCTAGGAGCGCGCCCGAGCACTCACCATCTACCACGCCGCACATATGCCAGGAGGAACAATGAACTGCAAGACCGACAGGCTGCGGCAAAGGTCTGGAGATGGGGGTACTTGGTCGGGCTCGTCGGCAGCAGACGGGGAATGCAGTACACAGCAACAGAACTTCCAGACATTTTCGCGGTGGAGCAGCAGTATGAGCATTGGTATGGCGCCATCAACAAGTGCTGGGAGATGACCCAGGACGGTGCCCTGCGCCAACGTAACGCGACTGCAGTGGCGGAAGGATTATGGAAGGCGCTGTAGAACACGAATACCGCACTCACGGAGGAGGCGGTACGCCACTGGGCCCGGGTGGCTGTTGAGGTATGTTGGGAGGAGAAACACCAAACCCTCACCGAGATCGAGGAGGCCCAGGAGTATCTCCGCGACTCCTCCGCACTCACGGATATGCGGACGCAGCTGCAGGAACTCTGGCAACGGATGGCGGAAGAACAAAGGCAGAGGGCAGAAGAGACAGTGGAACAATTGGTGGCAGAACTAACTACAGGAATAGGGACTGCGGCTCAACCAGCAGCTCTAGAAGACAAGACTGCCGCAGAAAAAGGAGGCGGAAATTGGAGGAATACAGGTGATCGCGGAAAAGGGGCCGAAACAGGGGATCACAACACAGGATGAGGCAGCGGCGGCCGAGGCAGCGGTAGTAGTGGCTGAAGCAGCAGGTGGGCAAGTGGCAAAGGAGTAGGCGGCAAGACAGCAGGCCGTGGCACGGGGGGAAGGCGGAAGACAGGCTCAGGACGTGCGAGCACCTGCGAAAGCAGAAGCAGTCAGGCAAGAAGCACAACAAAACACTCCGCAGCCAACTCTGTCGGCCGCTCTGCTCAACAGGTAGGCCAAGCTTCCAAGCGCGGCCAGAAGGGCCATGGCATCCGCGGTTGCAAGCAGGAAGGTTGCTTCAACGCCACGACCTCCGCCAACCTCCACGGAGACCACGCCGACGTCCAGCCGCAAGGGACAGGAAAAGCAAACCCGTGAAGATACCCCCACAGCCATGCCCTCCGCCAAACGCAGCAAGCAGCGGCAACCTCCCCAAGACACCCACCGGGGCGTTGATCCGGAGCAGCTTGCACAGGTCCAGCGGAACATTGCATAGGCAATGGAGCTGCTCCTGGCAGTATCCCGCAACGTCCCACTGTCCACGGGCTCAGTCCCAACCCAAATTCAAACCCTCTTGGTGGGCACGGGCACCACAACGCAGCAAAAGCGAAAGGACGGGGAAAGCACGGCGGGGAAGAAAAAGATGGGTGAAGTGGTGATATCCGAGCTCAACGAGTCACCACAGCCTGATCAGGAGCAGCCCATCGCGAAGGGGCGGGGCTTGCTGCAACTCACCGAGGCAGCGTTGGAGCAAAGAGCAGAGCCAGCGGCAGGCGAGGTCCACGGAGCACGAGGCCGGCGGCATGGAGCAGTGCCTGAAGTGGGACTGCAAAGTCAATGGGATGAAGGGGAACTCCGCACGGTAGGGATCCTTCGCCTCTTCCCAGCCCCTGACAGCTGGGACAGAGAGCCTCCCGACTATGACGAGAGCAATCAACAGCGCCTGCAAGCAATGAAGGCGGAACAGGACGCAAAGAGGGCCGAGAGGCTGCCGGCGCTCCAGAAGGAGAAGAAGAGGAAGCCGGGAGAAGCTGCCGCGGAAATGGCGGGAAAGGCGAAGGGACCAGTCGAGACGTAAGACCGGAGAATCTGGCAAACCGCGCATATACTACTCCGCGCCAAAACCAAGGAGCAGCAGAACGTGGAGGCGAACAAGGTGTACAAGACCCTGGGGGCTCAGATGGGGGTGGAATATGACAGGCGGAAGAAGGATGACCTCGCCATCACATGTGAGCAGTACGCATGGGAAGGCGGCCGCCTGTGGCGGAGCACGCCGCATGTCTTCCGGGTGCCCCCGCCCACCATGCAGAGGGAGGTGGTCGAGGCCTACCATCAACACCACCACTCTGGTGTCCAGGCACTAAAGGAGCGCCTCACCCCCATCCTGCACATACCGAACCTCCTGGCGATTGTAAAAGAACTGGCGCAGCACTGCGCACCATGTGAGCGACACCGCAAAATCACGCCGTGGGACATGCCGCTATTCCTACCCTCTCCCATCAGTGAACCCTTGGACCGCATCATCATCGACTTTCACGGACCTCGTCCCCGCCGCGCCCAAGGAGAACGGTATTGGATTGCAGCGGTGGACCACTTCACCAGATACACATGGGTCCAGGCTGTCCCTGACAAGTCCTCTGAGCGAGCGGCACGCTTCATCCGGGAAGAGATATTATACCGCTTCGAAGGGTGTCGCATGGTGCATAGTGACAACGGCACCAAGTTCGGAGGAGCATTCCGCGAGGAGTTCGCATACTGGGAGGTGCAGCATGTGCATTCTGGGCGGTACCAACCTCAATCCAAGGGCCACGTCGAATGGCTGCACGAGATTCTGGAGCGGGCGGTGGCCGCCGCGGAGGTCAGAGATTGGGGGGAGACCCTCGAAAAGACTGCCCACTTCATCAACATCACCCCCAGCCGCGCCATGACGTTTTCCCCACATGCCCTCCTCTTTGGGCAACCTCCGTGCGCGGCACTAGGCATGCCGCAACCCCCACTACGGCTGCCACTGGACCCGGAGCAACAGCAAGATGGTCGCTCGGAGGAGGAATGAGAGCTGGCGAGGGATAAGGAGGTACAGGAGTGGTACCGGGCGCGATGCCAGAAGACCTCCGCGGTGAGTGCCGAGGCACGACTCCGAGCCTCGGTCTCGGCCTGGCGCGGATGCGACGCCGCCAACGGCCGCCTCAACCACAGGGCGATCAAGGAAGGGAACCTGGTGTATCTCCGCCCATTCCCAGGTGCAGGGCGTGAAGCAGAAGACGCGCGGCAGGTGTACCGTGTGGCTGTAGTTTACGTGGAACGAGTGTGGCTGGAGGGTCCAGATGGATTCACTGAGCAGAGTTACCCTGCGACGGAATTCGTCCTGCTGCCCCCGGCCTGGCAGACGCACATACCAGGCACAGGTGGAGAACTCCCGCCGCTGGAGGCACGCCAGGGATCAAGGGGGTGGCGCGCGAAGGTGGTGCTGGAGCAGTACGAGACTCAGGTGTCGGAGCAAGAGGAGGCGTGGAGCCAGGAGCCTTAGGAGGATGAACCAACGGATGGCTCCGACATGCAAGAGGTTTCCGCGGGAGGAGGGCGTGAGGGACAGGGGCAGCAAATGCAAGAATGAAGGGACTAGCAGCAATAGGAGCCGTGGGAGCAGCAGGAGCAGCAGAAGCAGCAGCAAGGACGGCAGAACCCGTCAGGGTCACAGCAAAGGGGCAGCGGAGACATGACCCCAAAAGTGTCCACCGCCACTCCGCGGAAAGGTGCTCCCATGAGCCCCCGCACCCTGGCTATCTACACGGGCCCCTATGCAGTCTGTGGGGAAAACCTGCCTGAGGAGGTACTCTTGAAGGTCGTCTACCGCGTCTGCGGCCAACCGGTGCACCAGGGGCTGGCCAAGAGCTCCATCAGGCTAAACCGCACCTGTCTACGATGTCTCGGCGAGGGCCGAGAGGGGGAAGCGAAACAGAAAAAAGGGGACGACGGAGCCGGCCCAGACGCCGGGGAAGGAGAGGCACACGAAAGGTGGGACCCGGAAGAGGAGAAGGAGGATCACGAAAAAGGAGGAGGCATAGGCACGGTAGGGGCCCCGCACGGCCACAGGGGCCACCATGCAACGATGGCAAGAGGAAGGCCAGATGGCGGCGGCGGAGAAGGCGCGGAGGGAGAAGGAACGCCAGACGCATGCCCAATGTGGGCACCGCTGGGGCAGGCGGGTGCACGACTGCGAAGGCTGCCAGCGCAGGATATGTGAGCGATGCCTAGAGCAGCCGCGGAACGACAAAGGGGAGCGCAGCGGACCAAAGAGGTACATACGGTGCTGCCAAGAGATTGAGCAACAGCGCGGGGTGCGGAAGCCGTCGCGGGTGACCGCAAAAGGGGAGGAGGTGGACTCGGAGGACGAGGAGCAAGACTCACTCAAAGCAGTTACGGAGAGCTGTCCCACCAGCGTGAAGACCGTCAGCAAGGGCGGACACTGCACCCACTGTCACAGGATGACCCATCAGAGCTCTCTCATATCGGGAAACTCGGTGTGGGCGGGGAAGTGCCACAAATGCGTGCGGATGGCAATCGTGGAAGGAGGGGCTTCGCTGTCCTACGCCACCAAGACTCTGGCCCCACTCTGCGTGGGATGCAAAGCAGATCTGACTGAGTTCGTCAAACCCTGCAAGATGTGTCGGACCATGTGTCACCTGCGGTGTGGAGAGCGCGGGAAGGAAGGCATCTGGACCTGCAGCAGTTGTCGCAACAAGCCGCGGAGAATCAAGTGGAAGTTCTCCAACAAACACATGTGCACCGGAGACAACTGCTTTGGAAGACTTGAGGGGCCATTCTATCGATGCGAGCACTGCGGAGGAATTGCGCATGAGTCATGTGCCGAAGAAGTGGGGCGGAGCAGCAAAGGCAATAAGATCTACCGATGCTGGAGCTACAAAAAGTACGAACGCGCGCCAAACTTCTCCTCATGCAAGACGCTGGTCGATGCGCCCACGATGGGGATGCGGTGTGAAGGATGCAGACTCTTCGTTCACGATGAGTGCGCGGTGAAGCTCCAGCGGAAGGGAGGGACGGTGGAAATTTACTGAAGGCCGTGCCAGGAACAGGACCGCCCCAACCCCCGCAAGTACTTCACGCGGAAGACTCGCTAAGAGAGTCTGGGGCAGAGTCTTAAAGAAAGGGGGGGTTGGGGGCATCAGTGTCAAGCACAATTTTGCCGCAGCTCCGCAGAAGAGGCCACCTGCGGAATGGGAATCGGGGCAGCCTAAGATCCGCGCGCATGATGCTGGCTCTGGCGGACGCGGTTGAGCGAGGGGTAGCGCGGGGAGGGCAAAGACCAGGGTGCCTACAAGAGGGACGCCGCAGGCTAATACAACTCGCCTGCGGCGGTTCCTCTAATGCAAGCATTTGTGACAAAGCGGGAAGCGGTGGCGGGAAAATCCGCGGTGCAAGGAGAACAAGGGCAAGACGCGGCAAGTTCCGCAGTTACTGACAAAGACACAGGGAGGGCGGCGGAGAAACCAAGCAATCAAAGGAAAAACATCCAATCAGCATGTGTGACCCATCATTGATCACGGAGGAACCTCTGGAGACGCACAACGGAAGACGAAGATTCAANAAGACCAGGGTGCCTACAAGAGGGACGCCGCAGGCTAATACAACTCGCCTGCGGCGGTTCCTCTAATGCAAGCATTTGTGACAAAGCGGGAAGCGGTGGCGGGAAAATCCGCGGTGCAAGGAGAACAAGGGCAAGACGCGGCAAGTTCCGCAGTTATTAACAAAGACACAGGGAGGGCGGCGGAGAAACCAAGCAATCAAAGGAAAAACATCCAATCAGCATGAGTGACTCAGAATTGATCACGGAGGAACCTCTGGAGACACACAGCGGAAGACGAAGATTCAAGGAAGAACACGAAGAACCGCGGGCACGAGCCGCGGATGAAGAAACTAATCAGCAGGAGATAGGCAACGTGTGTGTGGTCGGGGACGAGACTTGCGGTGCGTAGCCGCACCGCGTGGAGCCCGGGTAGGATGAAAGAGGATAGTGTGAGAGGGATGAGACCGGCGGCATGTAGACACGCCGTGCGGACTCCCAAGTAGGAAAAAGGGCCTCAGTAGCAGTAGCACAAGTGCAACTCAGACTTGCTTACTCCTTGAGCACTCTGTGTACTCCGCATTACAGTGTTGATCAAAGACATTTTCCCACTCTCACCTCCGTTTCCCGACCATCGCCCTCTTGCCCTCCGCTGTTATTGGAGTCTGGTCCGCGGACTGCGGGATCAAGTGCGCGGAGAACTGAAAGTCCAAGTGGAGTGGGCTGCCGGCGGTGTCCCTTGCTTACACACGTCCGCGGAACAAGGGTTCCGCGGAAAGGATTCAGACGCCACGAGGTGGTGGACTCCCGTGTGGGAAGAAGTGGACCGTGGAGCGTCACACATCGGTGAGGTCCCCACGCAGAGATCCAAGCATGTAGTCCGCGGAGTTGTTCACAGGCTTAAGTTGACGCGTGAGCGTTGTTGGGTGTCGGACGTGCACAGTGGTGGAGGTGAAAGTGTCTGATCCGCGGTGGACCGCGGAACGTAGACATCCGCGCAGAAAATCAAGGACGCGGCAAAATTGGGTGCATCATAAGTGCGTGTAGGTGCGTGTAGGTGCATGAAACTTTGTATAAGTGCGTGTAAGTACGTATAAGTGTGTACAAGTGTGTGTAAGTGCGTGTAGGTTCATGTAAGTGTGTGTAAGTATGTGTAAGTGCATGTTAGTGCATGTAAGTGCGTGTAAGTGTGTGTAAATGCGTGTAAGTACGTGTAAGTGTGTATAAGTACGTGTAAGTTCGTGTAACTGCATGTAAAGGTATGTAAGTGCATGTAAGTGTGTGGATGTACGCATAAGTGCGTGTAAGTATGTGTTAGTACATGTATGTGCACATAAATGCATGTAGGTACGTGTGGGTGCGTGTAAGTGTGTGAAAGTGCATGTAAGTGCGTGTAAGTGCGTGTAAGTGCGTGTCAGTGCGTGTAAGTGTGTGTAAGTACGTGTAAGTGCGTGTAAGTATGTGTCAGTGCATGCAAGTGCGTGTAAGTTCGTGTAAGTGCGGGTAAGTGCGTGTAGGTGTGTGTAAGTACGTGTAAGTGCGTATAAGTTTGTGTAAGTGTGTGTAAGCATGGGTAAGTGCGTGTAGGTGTGTGTAAGTGCGTGTAAGTGCGTGTAAGTTTGTGTAAGTGCGTGTAAGTACGTGTAAGTGCATGTAAGTACGTGTAAGTGCGTATAAGGGCGTGTACGTGCGTGTAAGTTCGTCTGAGTATGTGTAAGTGCGTGTAAGTGCGTGTAAGTACGTGTAAGTGCGTATAAGGGCGTGTACGTGCGTGTAAGTTCGTCTGAGTATGTGTAAGTGCGTGTAAGTGCGTGTAAGTGCATATAAGTGCGTGTAAGTGCGTGGAAGTATGGTAGTGCATGTAAATGCGTGTAAGTGCGTGTAAGTGTGTGTAAGTTTGTGCAAGTGCGTGTAAGTGCGTGTAAGTGCGTGGAAGTGCGTGTAAATGCGTGTCAGTGCATGTAAGTGTGTGTAAGTTTGCTTAAGTGAAGGTAGGTGCGTGTAAGTACGTGTGTGTGTCAGTGCGTGTAAGTACGTGTAAGTGCGTGTAAGTGCGTGTAAGTACGTGTGTGTGTCAGTGCGTGTAAGTACGTGTAAGTGCGTGTAAGTGTGTGTAAGTGCGTG
Source organism: Penium margaritaceum (assembly GCA_023375785.1). Classification (NCBI taxonomy): domain Eukaryota; kingdom Viridiplantae; phylum Streptophyta; class Zygnematophyceae; order Desmidiales; family Peniaceae; genus Penium; species Penium margaritaceum. The sequence goes on along the minus strand of SZWC01004447.1, from coordinate 63,070 downwards.
TATGTGCGTGTAAGTGTATGTAAGTGTGTGTAAGTGCGTGTGAGAGCGTGTAAGTATGTGTAAGTCTGCGTAAGTGCGTGTACGTTCATGTAAGTGTGTGTAAGTGCGTGTGATTATGTGTAAGTGCGTGTAAGTGCGTGTAAGTGTGTGTAAGTGTGTGTATGTGCATGTAAGTGTGCGTAAGTGTGTGTAAGTACGTATAAGAGCGTATAAGTGTGTGTAAATACGTGTAAGTTCGTGTAAGTGCGTGGAAGTGTGCGTAAGTACGTGTACGTGTGTGTAAGTACATGTAAGGAAGTGTAAGTGCGTGGAAGTGTGTGAAAGTACGTGTACGTGTGTGTAAGTGCGTGTATCTGCGTGTAAGTACGTGTAAGTGCGTGTTAGTTTGTGTAAGTACGTGTAAGTGCGTGTAAGTGCATGTAAGTGTGTGTAAGTCATGTAAGTGCGTGTAAGTGCATAAAAGTTCATAAAAGTGCGTGTAAGTGCGTGTAACTACGTGTAAGTACGTGTATGTTTGTGTAAGTGTGTGGAAGTGCGCGTAAGTACGTATTAGTGTGTGTACGTATGTGTAAGTGCATGTATGTGTGTGTAAGTACGTATAAGTGCGTGTAAGTGCGTGTACGTGCGTGTAAGTGCGTGTAAGTGCGTGTAAGTGCGTGTAAGTGTGTATAAGTGTGTGTATGTGCACATAAGTGCATGTAGGTGTATGTAGGTACAAGTAAGTGTATGTAAGTGTGTGTAAGTGCGTGTTAGTACGTGTAAGTATGTGTAAGTATGTATTTGTACATGTAAGTGTGTGTAAATGTGTGTAAGTGCGTGTAAGTGCACGTAAGTACGTGTAAGTGCGTGTAGGTGCGTGGAAGTGTGTGAAAGTACGTGCAAGTGCGTGTATGTGCATGCACGTTTGTGTAAGTACGTGGAAGTGGGTGTAACTACGTGCAAGTACGTAAAAGTGCGTGTAAGTACGTGTAAGTTCGTATAAGTGTGTGTAAGTGTGTGTAAGTGCGTGTAAGTGCGTGTATGTGCGTATAAGTACGTATGCGTGAGTGTAATTTTGTGTAAGTGTGTGTAAGTACGTGTAAGCACGTGTAAGTCCGTATAAGTGCGTGTAAGTGTATGTAAATGTGTGTAAGTGCGTTTAAGTGCATGCAAGTAAGTGTAAGTGCGTGTGGGTACGTGTAAGTGTGTGAAAGTGCGTGTAAGTGCGTGTATGTGTGTGTAAGTGTGTGTAAGTGCGGGTAAGTATGTGTAATGGCGTGTAAGTGCGTGTAAGTGCGTATAAGTGCGTGTAAGTGCACGTAAGTGCACGTAAGTGTATGTAAGTGCGTGTAAGTTCGTGTAAGTACGTGTATGTATGTGTAAGTACGTGTTAGTACATGTAAGTACGTGTAAGTGCGTTTAAGTATGTTCACGTTTATGTAAGTACGTGTAAGTGTGTGTAAGTGTGTGTAAGTGCATGTAAGTGTGTGTAAGTGCGTTTAAGTGCGTGTAAGTACGTGTAAGTACGTGTAAGTATGTGGAAGTGTGCCTAAGTGTATGTAAGTGCGTGTAAGTGCGTATAAGTGTGTGTAAGTTTAAGTAAGTGCGTGTAGGTGCGTGTCAGTATGTGTATGTGCGTGTAAGTTCCTGTAAGTGTGGGTAAGTGCGTGTAAGTATGTGTAAGTGTGTGTAAGTGCGTGTATGTGCGTGTAAGTGCGTGTATGTGCGTGTAAGTACGTATAAGTGTGTGTCAGAGCGTGTAAGTTCATGTAAGTGTGTGTAAGTGTGTGTAAGTGCGTGTAAGTACGTATAAGTGCATGAAAGTGGGTGTAATTGTGTGTAAGTGTGTGTAAGTTTGTTTAAGTGCATGTAAGTGCATGTAAGTGCGTGCAAGTGCGTGTAAGTGCCTGTAATTGCGTGTACGTACGTGTAAGTACGTGTAAGTACGATAAGTGTGAGTAGGTGCGTGTAGGTGCATGTAGGTGCGTGTAGGTGTGTGAAAGTCCGTGTAAGTATGTGTAAGTGCGTATAAGTGGGTGTAAGTGTGTGTAAGTGCGTGTAAGTGCGTGCAAGTGCCTGTAAGTGTGTGTAAGTGTGTCTAAGTGCCTATAAGTGCGTGAAAGTTTGTGCAAGTTCATGTAAGTATGTGGAAGTGCGTATAAGTGCGTGGAAGTGCGTGTAAGTATGTGCAAGTGCGTGTAAGTGCGTGTACGCGTGTATAAGTACGTGGAAGTACGTGTAAGTGCGTGTAAGTGCGTGTAAGTGTGTCTAAGTGCCTAAAAGTGCGTGTAAGTGTACGCAAGTGCATGTAAGTACGTGGAAGTGCGTATAAGTGCGTGGAAGTGCGTGTAAGTGCGTGTAAGTGTACGCAAGTGCATGTAAGTACGTGGAAGTGCGTATAAGTGCGTGGAAGTGCGTGTAAGTGCGTGTAAGTGCGTGTAAGTTCGTGTAAGTGCGTGTAAGTACGTGTAACTGCATGTTAGTGCATGTAAGTATGTGTAAGTGCGTGTAACTATATGTAAGTGCGTGTAAGTGCGTGTAAGTTTGTATAAGTGTGTGGAAGTACGTGAAAGTGCGTATAAGTACGTGGAAGTGCGTGTAAGTGTGTGTAAGTGTATGTAAGTGTGTATATGTGTGTGTAAGTACAATTAAGTGCATGTAAGTGCGTGTAGGTGCGTGTAAGTGCATGTATGTATATCTAAGTGCGTATAAGTGTGTGTATGTATGTGTAGGTGTGTGAATGTGCATGTAAGTGCGTGTCAGTGTGTGTCAGTACATGTAAGTGTGTGTAAGTTCGTGTAAGTGGGCGTAAGTGTGTGTAAGTGCGTGTAAGTGCATGTCAGTGTATGTAAGTGTGTGTAAGTTTGTGTAAGTGCGGATAAGTGCGTGTAGGTGCGTCTTAGTGTGTGTAAGTGCGTTTAGGTATGTGTAAGAGCGTGTAAGTGCGTGTATGTGTGTGTAAGTGTGTGTAAGCATGTGTAACTGCGTGTCGGTACTTGTATGTACGTGTAAGTTTGTGTAAGTACAAGTAAGTGCGTGTAAGTGTGTGTAAGTGCGTGTAAGTACGTGTAAGTGCGTGTAAGTGCGTATGAGTGTGTGTAAGTGCATGAAAGTATGTGTATGTACGTGTAAGTATGTATAAGTGCGTGTAAGTGTGTGTAAGTGCGTGTAAGTTTGTGTAAGTGCGGGTAAGTGTGTGTGAGTGCGTGTACATGCATGTGAGTGCGTGTAAGTGCGTGTAGCGTGTAAGTGCGTGTAAGTGCGTGTAAGTACGTGTAAGTGCGTGTAAGTGCGTATAAGTGTGTGTAAGTGCGTATAAGTGCGTGTAAGTGCGTATAAGTGTGTGTAAGTGCGTATAAGTGCGTGTAAGTGCGTATAAGTGTGTGTAAGTGCGTATAAGTGCGTGTAAGTGCGTATAAGTGTGTGTAAGTGCGTATAAGTGCGTGTAAGTGCGTATAAGTGTGTGTAAGTGCGTATAAGTGCGTGTAAGTGCGTATAAGTGTGTGTAAGTGCGTATAAGTGCGTGTAAGTGCGTATAAGTGTGTGTAAGTGCGTATAAGTGCGTGTAAGTGCGTATAAGTGTGTGTAAGTGCGTATAAGTGCGTGTAAGTGCGTATAAGTGTGTGTAAGTGCGTATAAGTGCGTGTAAGTGCGTATAAGTGTGTGTAAGTGCGTATAAGTGCGTGTAAGTGCGTATAAGTGTGTGTAAGTGCGTATAAGTGCGTGTAAGTGCGTATAAGTGTGTGTAAGTGCGTATAAGTGCGTGTAAGTGCGTATAAGTGTGTGTAAGTGCGTATAAGTGCGTGTAAGTGCGTATAAGTGTGTGTAAGTGCGTATAAGTGCGTGTAAGTGCGTATAAGTGTGTGTAAGTGCGTATAAGTGCGTGTAAGTGCGTATAAGTGTGTGTAAGTGCGTATAAGTGCGTGTAAGTGCGTATAAGTGTGTGTAAGTGCGTATAAGTGCGTGTAAGTGCGTATAAGTGTGTGTAAGTGCGTATAAGTGCGTGTAAGTGCGTATAAGTGTGTGTAAGTGCGTATAAGTGCGTGTAAGTGCGTATAAGTGTGTGTAAGTGCGTATAAGTGCGTGTAAGTGCGTATAAGTGTGTGTAAGTGCGTATAAGTGCGTGTAAGTGCGTATAAGTGTGTGTAAGTGCGTATAAGTGCGTGTAAGTGCGTATAAGTGTGTGTAAGTGCGTATAAGTGTGTGTAAGTGCGTGTAAGTGTGTGTAAGTGCGTGTAAGTACGTGTAAGTGCGTGTAAGTGCGTGTAAGTGCGTCTAAGTGCGTGGAAGTATGTGGAAGTGCGTGTAAGTGCGTGGAAGTGCATGTAACTGTGTGTAAGTGCGTGTAAGTGCGTATAAGTGTATGTAAGTTCGTATAAGTGTGTGTAAGTGCGTATAAGTGTGTGTAAGTGCGTGTAAGTTTTTGCTAGTGCGTGTAAGTGCATGTAAGTGTGTGTAAGTGTGTGTAAGTGTGTGTAAGTGCGTGAAAGTGCGTGTAAGTGCGTGTAGGTGTATGTAGGTACGTGCAAGTTTGTGTAAGTGCATGTAAGTGTGTATAAGTGCGTGTAAGTGCTTGTAAGTGCATGTACGTGCGTATAAGTATGTGCAAGTGCGTGCAAGTGCTTGTAAGTGTGTGGAAGTGTGTGTAAGTACGTGTAAGTGTGTGTAAGTTCGTGTAACTACGTGTAAGTATGTGTAAGTGTGTGTTAGTGCATGTAAGTACGTGTAAGTGAATGTAACTACGTGTAAGTGCGTGTAAGTGCATGTAAGTTCGTGTAAGTACGTGTAACTGTCTATAAGTGCGTGTAAGTACCTGTAAGTGTGTGTAAGTACGTGTAAGTGCGTTAAAGTGCGTGTAAGTACGTGTAAATGCGTGTAAGTGCGTGTAAGTGCGTGTAAGTACGTGTACGTAGGTGTAAGTACATATAAGTGTGTGTAAGTACGTGTAAGTGCGTACAAGTGTGTATCAGTGTGTGTCAGTGTGTGTAAATGCATGTAAATTCGTGTAAGTGCGGGTAAGTGCATGTAAGTGCGTGTAAGTGCGTGTAAGTGCGTGTAAGTGAGTGTAACTTTGTGTAAGTACGGGTAAGTGTGCGTAGGCACGTGTAAGTACGTGTAAGTGTGTATAAGTACGTGTAAGTGCGTGTAAGTGCGTGTAAGTGCGTGTAAGTACATGTAAGTGCTGGTAAGTGTGTGTACGCGCGTGTATGTGCGTGTAAGTGCGTGTAAGTTTATGTAAGTGCAAGGAAGTGCGTGTAAGTGCGTGTAAGTGCGTATAAGTACGTGTAAGTGCGTGTAAGTTTGTGTAAATGTGTGCAAGTGTGTCTAAGTGTGTGTAAGTGTGTGTAAATGCGTGTAAGTGTGTGGAAGTATTGAAGTACGTGTAAGTGCGTGTAAGTGTGTGTAAGTGCGTGTAAGTTCGTGCAAGTGCGTGTTAATGTGTGTGAGTGCATGTAAGTTTGTGTAAATGCGTGTCAGTGCATGTATGTGTGTTTAAGTTTGCGTAAGTGTGGGTAAGTACGTGTCAGTGCGTGTAAGTACGAGTAAGTGTGTTTAAGTGCATGTAAGTGCGTGTAAACAAGTGTAAGTGTGTGTAAGTGCGTGTATGTGTATGTAAGTGTGTGTAAATGCGTGTCAGTATGCGTATGTGTGTATAAGTTCATGTAAGTGTGGATAAGTGCGTGTAAGTGTCTGTAAGTGCGTGTAAGTGCGTGCAAGTGCGTGTAAGTACGTATAAGTGCGTGTAAGTACGTGTATGTATGTGTATGTTTTTGTAAGCGCGTGTAAGTGTGTGTAAGAGCGTGTAAGTGCGTGTAAGTTCGTGTAAGTGTATGTAAGTGGGTGTAAGTGCATGTAAATATGTGTAAGTGCGTGTAAGTGCGTGTAAGTGTGTGTAAGTGCATATAAGTGCGTGTAAGTGCGTGTATGTGTGTGTATGTGCGTGGAAGTACATGGAAGTGTGTGTGAGTATGTGGAAGTGCATGTAAGAGCGTGTAAGTACGTGTAAGTTTGTGTAAGTACGTATAAGTTCGTGTAAGTGCGTGTAAGTGCCTGTAAGTACATGTAAGTGTGTGTAAATGCATGTAAGTGCATGCAAGTGCGTGTAAGTTTGTTTAAGTGCGTGTAAGTGCATGTAAGTGCGTGTAAGTACGTGTAAGTGCATGGAAGTACGTGTAAGTGCGTGTAAGTGTGTCTAAGTACGTGTAAGTGCATGTAAGTGCATGGAAGTACGTGTAAGTGCGTGTAAGTGCCTATAAGTGTGTGTAAGTATGTGTAAGTGTCTTTAAGCGTGTGTAAATACGTGTAAGTGCATGTAAGTATGTGTAAGTAGGTGGAAGTATGTGTAAGTGTGTGTAAGTGCGTGTAAGTGTGTATAAGTGTGTGTAAGTGCGTGTCAGTGTATGTCAGTGCGTGTAAGTGCGTGTAAGTTTGTGTAAGTGCGTGTAAGTGCGTGTAAGTACGTGTAAGTGCGTGTAAGTGTGTGTAAGTACGTGTAAGTTCGTGTAAGTGCGGATGAGTGTGTGTATGTACGTGTAAGTACGTGTAAGTGCGTGTAAGTTGGTGTATGTATGTGTAAGTGCGTGTAAGTGCTGGTAAGTGCATGTAAGCGTGTGTAAGTGCGTATAAGTGTATGTAAGTTCATATAAGTGTGTGTAAGTGTGTGAAAGTGTGGATAAGTGCATGTACGTGTGTGTACGTTTGTGTAAGTGTGTGTAAGTACGTGTAAGTGCGTGTAAGTACGTATAAGTGTGTGTAAGTGTGTGGACGTGTGGAAGTGTATGTAAGTGCGTGTAAGTGCTTGTAAGTTTGTACAAGTGCGTGTAAGTGCGTGTAAGTGCGTGTAAATGTGTGTCAGTACGTGTATGTGTGCGTATCTTTGTGTAAGTATGGGTAAGTGCGTGTAAGTACGTGTGAGTTCGTGTAAGTGCGTGTAAGTACGTGTATGTGTGTATACATACGTGTAAGTGTGTGTAAGTACGTGTAAGTGCGTGTAAGTACGTGTAAGTGCATGTCAGTACGTGTATGTGCGTGTAAGTTTGTGTAAGTGTGGGTAAGTGGATGTAAGTGTGTGTAAGTGTGTGTAAGTGTCTGTAAGTGTGTGTAAGTGCGTGTAAGTGTGTGTAAGTGCGTGTAAGTGCGTGTATGTACGTGTAAGTTTGTGTAAGTGCGTATAAGTGCGTGTAAGTGCGTATAGGTCCGTGTCAGGGTGTGTAAGTGTGTGTAAGTGCGTGTAAGTAGGTGTAAGCACGTGTCAGTGTGTGTAAGTGCGTGTAAGTATGTGTAAGTACGTGTAAGTGCGTGGAAGTGCGTGGAAGTCCGTGTAAGTGCGTGGAAGTGCGTGTAAGTGCGTGTAAGTGCGTGTAAGTGTATGTAAGTGCATGTAAGTGCGGGTAAGTGCGTGTACATGCGTGAAGGTGCGTGACATTTGGTATAAGAACGTATAAGTGCGTATAAGTGTGTGTAAGTGCGTGTAAGTACGTGTAAGTGCGTGTAAGTGCGTATAAGTACGTGTAAGTATGTGCAAGTGTGGGTAAGTACATGTAAGTGCGTGTAAGTGTATGCAATGTGTGTACGTATGTATAAGTACGTGTACGTTCGTGTAAGTATGTGTAAGTATGTGTTAGTGTGTGTTAGTGCATGTAAGTGCGTGGAAGTACGTGTAAGTGCGTGTAAGTGCGTGTAAGTACGTGTAAGTTCGTGTAAGTGCGTGTAAGTGTATGTAAGTGCGTATAATTGCGTGGAAGTGCGTGTAAGCATGTACAAGTACGTGTAAGTGCGTGTAAGTGTGTGTAAGTGTGTTTAAGTACATGTAAGTGCGTGTAAGTGCGTGTAAGTGCGTGTAAGTGCATGTAAGTAGGTATAAGTGCGTGTAAGTATGTGTAAGTGCGTGTAAGTGTATGTAAGTGCGTATAATTGCGTGGAAGTGCGTGTAAGCATGTACAAGTACGTGTAAGTACGTGTAAGTGTGTGTAAGTGTGTTTAAGTACATGTAAGTGCGTGTAAGTGCGTGTAAGTGTGTGTAAGTGCGTGTAAGTACGTGTAAGTGCGTGTAAGTGCGTGTAAGTACGTGTAAGTGCATGGAAGTACGTGTAAGTGCGTGTAAGTGTGTGTAAGTGTGTGTAAGTACGTGTAAGTGCGTGTAAGTGTGTGTAAGTGTGTTTAAGTACATGTAAGTGCGTGTAAGTGCGTGTAAGTGCGTGTAAGTGCATGTAAGTAGGTATAAGTGCGTGTAAGTATGTGTAAGTGCGTGTAATTGTATGTAAGTGCGTGCAAGTGTGCGACAGTGTGTGTCAGTGTGTGTAAGTGCATGTAAGTTCGTGTAAGTGCGGGTAAGTGTGCTTAAGTGCTGGTAAGTGCGTGTAAGTGCGTGTAAGTATGTGCAAGTGTGTGTAAGTTTATGTAAGTGTGTATTAGTGTGTGTAAGTGCGTGTAAGTACGTAGAAATGCATATCACTGTCTGTAAGTGTATATAAGTTCATGTAAGTATGTGTAAGTGCATGTAAGTGTATGTAAGTACGTGTAATTTTGTTTAAGTGCGTGTAAGTGTATGTAAGTGCGTGCAAGTGTGTGTAAGTACGTGTAAGTGCGTGTAAGTGTGTATAAGTGCGTGTAAGTGCGTATAAGTGTGTGTAAATGCGTATAAGTGCATGTAAGTGGGTGTAAGTATGTGCACGTGTGTGTAAGTGCGTGTAAGTGCGTGTAAGTGTGTGTATGTGTGTGTAAGTCTGTGTACGTGTGTGTGTGTGTGCGTGTAAGTTCGTGTAAGTGTGTGTAAGTATGTGTTTGTGTGTGTTTGTGCATGTAAGTGTGTGGAAGCGTGTGTAACTGCGTATAAGTACGTGTAAGTATGTGGAAGTTCGTGTAAGTGCGTGTAAGTGTGTATAAGTGTGTGTAAGTGCCTGGAAATATGTGTACGTGCGTAGAAGTGTGTGTAAGTGTGTATTAGTGTGTGTAAGTGTGTTTAAGTACGTGTAAGTGCGTGTAAGTGCGTGTAAGTGCGTGTAAGTACGTGTAAGTGCGTGTAAGTGCGTGTAAGTAGGTGTAAGTGCGTGTAAGTATGTGTAAGTGCGTGTACGTGTGTGAAAGTACGTGTAAGTGTGTATCAGTGCGTGAAAGTGCGTGTACGTGTGTGTAAGTGCGGGTAAGTGTGTGTAAGTGCTGGTAAGTGCATGTAAGTGCGTGTATGTGTGTACGTGTAAGTACATGTAAGCACGTGTAAGTGCATGTAAGTGCGTGTAAGTGTGTGTCAGTGGGTATAAGTGCTTGCAGAAGCAAGTAAGTGCGTGTAAGTATGTGTAAGTGTGTGTAAGTACGTGTAAGTGTGTGTAAGTGCGTGTAAGTTCGTGTAAGTACGAGTAAGTACGTGTAAGTGCGTGTAAGTGTGTGAAAGTGCATGTAAGTCCGTGTAAGTGCGTACAAGTTCGTGTAAGTGCGTGTAAGTGTGTGTAAGTACGTATAAGTGCGTGTAAGTGCGTGTAAGTGCGTGTAAGTGTGTGTAAGTGCATGGAAGTGCGTATAAGTGTGTGTACGTGTGTGTAAGT
>SZWC01004447.1:40157-53210 GCA_023375785.1 Penium margaritaceum | reverse complement strand
GTGTAAGTTCGTGTAAGTGCGAGTAAGTACATGTAAGTGCGTGTAAGTGTGTGAAAGTGCATGTAAGTCCGTGTAAGTGCGTACAAGTTCGTGTAAGTGCGTGTAAGTGTGTGTAAGTACGTATAAGTGCGTGTAAGTGCGTGTAAGTGCGTGTAAGTGTGTGTAAGTGCATGGAAGTGTGTATAAGTGTGTGTACATGCGTGTAAGTGCGTGTAAGTGTGTGTTTGTATGTGTAAGTGTGTGTACGTGCGTGTAAGTGCGTGTAAGTGCGTGAAAGTGCGTGTTAGTGCGTGTAAGTGTATGTAAGTGTGTGCAAGTGCGTGTCAGTGCGTTTTAGTGTGTGTAAATGCTTCTAAGTGCGTGTTAGTGTGTGGAAGTTTGTGTAAGTGTGTGTAAGTGCGTGTAAGTGCGTATAAGTGCGTGTAAGTACGTGTACGTACGTGTGAGTACGTGTAAGTGCAGGTGAGTGCGTGTAAGTATGTGTAAGTGCATGTAAGCACATGTCAGTGTATGTATGTATGTGTAAGTGCGTGTAAGTATGTCTGAGTGCGTGTAAGTGTATGTAAGTGCTTGTATGTACGTGTAAGTGCGTGTCTATGCGTGTTAGTGTGTGTAAGTGCGTGTAAGTACGTGTAAGTAAATGTAAGTTCGTGTAAGTGTGTGTATGTACGTGTAAGTGCGTATTAGTGCATGTAAGTACAGTTTAAGTTCGAGTAAGTGTGTGTAAGTGCATGTATGTACATGTAAGTGCGTGTAAGTACGTGTTAGTACGTGGAAGTGTGTGTAAGTGCATGTTAGTTCAGGTTAAGTACGTGTAAGTTCGTGTTAGATCGTGTAAGTGCGTGTAAGTGCGTGTAAGTGTGTGTAAGTACATGTACGTTAAGTTTAAGTGCGTGTAAGTGTGTGTGAGTTCAGTCTAAGTGCGTGTAAGTTCATCTAAGTTCGTGTAAGTGTGTGTAAGTGCGTGTTAGTGTGTGTTAGTACGTGTTAGTACATGTAAGTGTGTGTAAGCGCGTATAAGTGCGTGTAAGTATGTGTAAGTGTGTATAACTGCAAGTATGTGTGTGTAAGTATGTGTAAGTACATGTAAATACATTTAAGCATGTGTAAGAGCGTGTAAGTGTGTGTAAGTGTGTGTAAGTGGATGTAAGTGCTTGCAAGTGCAAGTAAGTGCGTCTAAGTACGTGTATGTGCGTGCAAGTTTGTGTAAGTGCGTATAAGTGCGTGTAAGTGCGTGTAAGTGCATGTAAGTGTGTGTAAGTGTGTTTAAGTGCATGTAAGTGCGTGTAAGTATGTGTTAGTTTGTGTAAGTACGTGTAAGTGTGTGTAAGTGCGTGCAAGTGTATGGAAGTGCGTGTAAGTACGTGTAAGTTCAGTTTAAGTGCTTGTAAGTGCATGTAAGTTCAGTTTAAGTGCGTGTAAGTTGGTGTAAGTTTGTGTAAGTGCGTGTAAGTGTGTGTAATTTTGTGTAAGTGCGTGTAAGTATGTGTAAGTGTGTGTAAGTGCATGTAAGCATGTGTAAGTGCGTGTAAGTGCGTGTTAGTATGTGTAAGTGCGTGTAAGTACGCGTGAGTGCGTGTAAGTGCGTGTAAGTGCATGTAAGTACGTGTAAGTGCATGTAAGTGTGTGTAAGTGCGTGCAGGTGCGTGAAAGTGTGTGAAAGTTCGTGTTAGTGCATGTAAGTGCATGTAAGTGCGTGTACGTACGTATAAGTGCGTGTAAGTGTGTGTAAGTGTGTGTAAGTGCATGTGAGTGCGTGTGGGTGCATGTAAGTGCGTGTTAGTGCATGTAAGTACGTGTAAGTGCGTGTAAGTGCGTGTAAGCACGTGTAAGTACGTGAAAGTACGTAAAAGTACATGTAAGTGTGTGTAAGTGCATGTAAGTGCGTGTAATTGCGTGTAAGTGTGTATAAGTATGTGTAAGTGCGTTTAAGTGTGTGCAAGTGCGTGTAAGTATTTGTAAGTGTGTGTAAGTGCATGTAAGTACGTGTAAGTACGTGTAAGTACGTGTAAGTACGTGTAAGTACGTGTAAGTACGTGTAAGTACAAGTTAGTGCGTGTAAGTACGTGTAAGTACATGTAAGCACGTGTAAGTGCATGTAAGTGCGTGTAAGTGTGTGTCAGTGGGTGTAAGTGCTTGCAAGTGCAAGTAAGTGCGTGTAAGTACGTGTAAGTACGTGTAAGTACGTGTAAGTACGTGTAAGTACAAGTTAGTGCGTGTAAGTACGTGTAAGTACATGTAAGCACGTGTAAGTGCATGTAAGTGCGTGTAAGTGTGTGTCAGTGGGTGTAAGTGCTTGCAAGTGCAAGTAAGTGCGTGTAAGCATGTGTAAGTGTGTGTAAGTACGTGTAAGTGTGTGTAAGTTTGTGTAAGTTCGTGTAAGTGCGAGTAAGTACATGTAAGTGCGTGTAAGTGTGTGAAAGTGCATGTAAGTCCGTGTAAGTGCGTACAAGTTCGTGTAAGTGCGTGTAAGTGTGTGTAAGTACGTATAAGTGCGTGTAAGTGCGTGTAAGTGCGTGTAAGTTTGTGTAAGTGCATGGAAGTGTGTATAAGTGTGTGTACGTGCGTGTAAGTGCGTGTAAGTGTGTGTTTGTACGTGTAAGTGTATGTACGTGCATGTAAGTGCGTGTAAGTGCGTGAAAGTGCGTGTTAGTGCGTGTAAGTGTATGTAAGTGTGTACAAGTGCGTGTCAGTGCGTGTTAGTATGTGTAAGTGCTTGTAAGTGCGTGTTAGTGTGTGGAAGTTCATGTAAGTGTGTGTAAGTGCGTGTAAGTGTGTATAAGTGCGTGTAAGTATGTGTATGTACGTGTGAGTATGTGTAAGTGCAGGTGAGTGCGTGTAAGTACGTGTAAGTGCATGTAAGCACATGTCAGTGCGTGTATGTGTGTGTAAGTGCGTGTAAGTATGTCTGAGTGCGTGTAAGTGTATGTAAGTGCTTGTAAGTACGTACAAGTGCGTGTCAATGCGTGTTAGTGTGTGTTAGTGCGTGTAAGTACGTGTAAGTATATGTAAGTTCGTGTAAGTGTGTGTAAGTACGTGTAAGTGCGTGTTAGTGCATGTAAGTGCGGTTTAAGTTTGTGTAAGTGTCTGTAAGTCCATGTAAGTACTTGTAAGTGCGTGTAAGTACGTGCTAGTATGTGGAAGTGCGTGTAAGTGCATGTAAGTTCAGGTTAAGTACGTGTAAGTTCGTGTTAGTTCATGTAAGTGCGTGTAAGTGCGAGTAAGTGTGTGTAAGTACATGTAAGTTCAGTTTAAGTGCGTGTAAGTGTATGTAAGTTCAGTCTAAGTGCGTGTAAGTTCGTCTAAGTTCGTGTAAGTGCGTGTTAGTGCGTGTTAGTACGTGTTAGTACATGTAAGTGTGTGTAAGCGCGTATAAGTGCGTGTAAGTACGTGTAAGTGTGTGTAAGTGCAAGTATGTGTGTGTAAGTATGTTTAAGTACATGTAAGTACATTTAAGCATGTGTAAGAGCGTGTAAGTGCGTGTAAGTGTGTGTAAGTGGGTGTAAGTGCTTGCAAGTACAAGTAAGTGCATGTAAGTACGTGTATGTGCTTGAAAGTTTGTGTAAGTGCGTATAAGTATGTGTAAGTGCGTGTAAGTTCATGTAAGTGTGTGTAAGTGTGTTTACGTGCGTGTAAGTGCGTGTAAGTAGGTGTTAGTTTGGGTAAGTACGTGTAAGTGTGTGTAAGTGCGTGCATGTGCGTGTAAGTGTGTGTAAGTATGTGTAAGTTCAGTTTAAGTGCGTGTAAGTGCATGTAAGTTCAGTTTAAGTGCGTGTAAGTTGGTGTAAGTTTGTGTAAGTGCGTGTAAGTGCGTGTAATTTCGTGTAAGTGCGTGTAAGTACGTGTAAGTGTATGTAAGTGCATGTAAGCGTGTGTAAGTGCGTGTAAGTGCGTGTTAGTATGTGTAAGTCCGTGTAAGTACGTGTGAGTGTGTGTAAGTGCGTATAAGTACATGTAAGTATGTGTAAGTGCGTGTAAGTATGTGTAAGTGCGTGTAAGTGCATGTAAGTGCGTGTAGGTACGTGAAAGTGTGTGAACGTACGTGTTAGTGCATGTAAATGCGTGTAAGTGCGTGTACGTACGTAATAAGTGCGTGTAAGTGTGTGTAAGTGCGTGTAAGTACATGTGAGTGCGTGTGAGTGCGTGTAAGTGCGTGTTAGTGCATGTAAGTATGTGTAAGTGCGTGTAAGTGCGTGTAAGCACGTGTAAGTACGTGAAAGTACGTAAAAGTACGTGTAACTGTGTGTAAGTGTGTGTAAGTGCGTGTAAGTGCGTGTAAGAGTGTATAAGTATGTGTAAGTGCGTTTAAGTGTGTGCATGTTCGTGTACGTGTGTGTAAGTGTGTGTAAGTGCATGTAAGTACGTGTAAGCACGTGTAAGTACGTGTAAGTACGTGTAAGTACGTGTAAGTACAAGTTAGTGCGTGTAAGTACGTGTAAGTACATGTAAGCACGTGTAAGTGCGTGTAAGTGCGTGCAAGTGTGTGTCAGTGGGTATAAGTGCTTGCAAGTGCAAGTAAGTGCGTGTAAGTATGTGTAAGTGTGTGTAAGTACGTGTAAGTGTGTGTAAGTGCGTGTAAGTTTGTGTAAGTGCGAGTAAGTACGTGTAAGTGCATCTAAGTGTGTGAAAGTGCATGTAAGTCCATGTAAGTGCGTACAAGTGCGTGTAAGTACGTGTAAGTACGTGAAAGTACGTATAAGTACGTGTAAGTGTGTGTAAGTACGTATAAGTGCGTGTAAGTGCGTATAGGTGCGTGTCAGGGTGTGTAAGTGTGTGTAAGTGCGTGTAAGTACGTGTAAGTGCATGTAAGTGTGTGAAAGTGCATGTAAGTCCATGTAAGTGCGTACAAGTTCGTGTAAGTACGTGTAAGTGTGTGTAAGTACGTATAAGTGCGTGTAAGTGCGTGTAAGTGCGTGTAAGTACGTGTATGTATGTGTCAATGCATGTAAGTGCGTGTAAGTTCGTGTAAGTGCGGGTAAGTTCGTGTAGGTGCGTGTAAGTGCGTATACGTATGTGTAAGTGCGTGTAAGTGTGTGCACGTGCGTGTTAGTACATGTAAGTGCGTGTAAGTATGTGTAAGTGCGTGTAAGTGCGTGTAAGTTCGTGTAAGTTTGTCTAAGTGCGCTCAAGTGCGTGTAAGTGCGTGTAAGTGCGTATCACTGCGTGTAAGTGGGAGTAAGTTTGTGTAAGTGTGTGTAAGTGCGTGTAAGTACGTATAACTACATGTAAGTGCATGTAAGTGCGTGTAAGTCTGTGTAGGTACGTGTAAGTACGTGTAAGTACGTGTAAGTGCATGTAAGTTTGTGCAAGTGCGTGTAAGTGTGTGTAACTGCATGTAAGTGCGTGTAAGTATGTGTCAGTATGTGTAAGTACGTGTAAGTTCGTGTAAGTGCGGGTAAGTGCGTGTAAGTGCGTGTAAGTGAGTATAAGTGCGTGTAAGTGCGTGTAAGTGCGTGTAACTGTGTGTAAGTGTATGTAAGTGCATGTCAATTCTCATTCATGAACGGAGAGATTGGTACAAGGTGCTAGCGTGGTCCAGACATTGGTTCCAGGCGAGTTTGTACATGGAAAGGAAAAGCACTGAAAGCCTGCACCACTACACAATGCACAACTACTCGCGACCAACAAATGCGAGGTCCGCCTCTGCTGGACCCTCCTCCCAACGGAGGAGAGCTCTCTGAGCTCGGTCAACTTCCTCCTCTAGAGCCGCGTCTGCTGCCCACTCTGCTGCACGTCAACGGAACTGCTGGGCCTGGGCCCGCTGGAGGGTAACCGCAAGGCGCAGGCTAAGCAGCGCCCAAAGTGGTCGCGCGGTGCCCTCGGAGCCGCCATGTCGGGCGAGACGTCTCTGTGATGCTGTCATAGCTCTGCGCAAAACCGCTTTCAAGCCACGCGAGGTGGCGCCGGGGGTCTCCATGGCGGGGAAGATGAAGTCAATCTGGTCCCGGACCGCCTGTATGCGCCACTGCGCGTACTTCGCCTCCTTCACCCGGACCGCGTCCTGAAGGGCAACTCCCGGGCGCGTGCGAGACGCCCGTCCCAGGGAGGGGCCCTGGGGGTAGGCGAGGACCACGTCAAGTGCCAACAGGTGACCCGTGGCCGCGTCAAGGCAGGTGATGTCCGGCCGGCCCCCTGGTATGATCTCCTCCGGCTCCTCCCAAACGCCACCCATGCTGCTCTCTCGCATGATCACCGGAAGCTCACGAACGACCGCATCGTGGACGGCCTTGGACCCCCCATCCCACGGACACCGCAGGGCGTTCTGCGGTGCACATGGGCGGAGGCGCACCTCCGCCGGACNAGGTGACCCGTGGCCGCGTCAAGGCAGGTGATGTCCGGCCGGCCCCCTGGTATGATCTCCTCCGGCTCCTCCCAAACGCCACCCATGCTGCTCTCTCGCATGATCACCGGAAGCTCACGAACGACCGCATCGTGGACGGCCTTGGACCCCCCATCCCACGGACACCGCAGGGCGTTCTGCGGTGCACATGGGCGGAGGCGCACCTTCGCCGGATAGGAGCAAGTCGGCGTGTGGCGGAGGTGCGCGATAGGCAACCCAAGATGGAAGCGGCAGGCAACGCGCCAGTCCTCCGGCGCCATGTAGAGGTGGTCGACAACGGAGCAGGGATGCGCCAGTAGCCAGTCCCCACTGTGCTGGCCCTGCTCTGCTGCCAGACGCTGGAGCTGCGGGTGCGCCTCAAGTGGTCCCAAATCTGTCTTGACTGCTGCACAGAGGTCGGCCAAGTGCCAGTCGTAGAGCCTGGAGCTGAGGTCCTGGAAGAGACGGTAGGGGCTGCCCTGCTCACAGTCCGCAAGGCCGGGGACCTCAGCTCGGAGGGGCTTTGGGTAGCGCTGGAGCACCTCCTCCCGGAGATCTGCAAAGGCCCGCGTACCCCAAGGTCCCCCGCGTGGGGCCTCTCGCTGCTGCTGCTGCTGCGAAGGCTGTGGCGGAGGTGGCTGTTACCGCGGCGGCGACTGGTGGCGCGGGTGCTGGGGAAGGCCAAGCAGACGGAGCAGGCGCAGAAGAGCGCACCAGGACTGCAGACGGCTGCAGAGGAATGACAACGGGCCCAGGTCCGCCACTGGCGTAAATCCGAGCCCGCCGAGGCGGACTGGAAGACGCGCCTGACGCTCCGCATGGAGGACCGCCCAACCCTCCCGGTACGTCTGGACCCCGTCGAGGCGGAGCAATCTGCGGAGGCAGAGGCCGACCCGGTCGTCGAAGGACTGGAGGCGATGGATCCACCAGGGAGAGGGAGGGGTGAGGCGGGGTGTATGGAGGTGCATGTAAGTACGTGTAAGTGTGTGTAAGTGCGTGTAAGTACGTGTAAGTACATATAGGTACATGTAACCACGTGTAAGTGCGTACAAGTGCGTGTAAGTGTATGTAAACGGGTGTAAGTGCTTCCAAGTGCAAGTAAGTGTGTGTAAGTATGTGAAAGTGTGTGTAAGTGCGTATAAGTGCGTGTAAGTTCGTGTAAGTATGTGTCAGTACGTGTAAGTGCATTTAAGTGCGTGTAAGTACGTGTAAGTACGTGTAAGTGTGTGTCAGGGCGTGTAAGTACGTGTAATTATGTGTGAGTATGTGTATGTGCATACAAGTGCGTGTAAGTAAATGTAAGTTTGTGTAAGTGCGTGTAAGTGCCTGTAAGTGCGTGTAAGTGCGTGTAAGTGTGTGTAAGTGCGTGTAAGTGCGTGTAAGTACAATTTAAGTTTGTATAAGTACGTGTAAGGGCATGTAGGTACGTGCAAGTGTGTGTAAGTGCGAGGAAGTGCGTGGAAGTACGTGTAAGTACGTATAAGTTCAGTTTAAGTGCGTGTAAGTTCGTGTAAGTTTGTGTAATTGCGTGTAAGTGCGTATAAGTGCGTGTTAGTGCGTATACGTATGTGTAAGTGCGTGTAGGTATGTGTAAGTGCGTGTAAGTTCAGTTTAAGTGCGTGTAAGTTCAGTTTAAGTGTGTGTAAGTTCGTGTAAGTTCGTGTAAGTGTGTGTAAGTGCGTGTATGTGCATGTAAGTACGTGTAGGTACGTGTAAGTGCGTGCAAGTGAGTGTAAGTGCGTGTAAGTACGTGTAAGTGCGTGTATGTGCGTGTAAGTGCGTGTAAGTGCGTGTAAGTGTGTGTAAGTGCATGTAAGATCATATAAGTATGTGTAAGTGCGTGTAAGTACGCGTAAGTGCATGTAAGTGCGTGTAAGTGCGTGTAAGTACGTGTAAGTATGTGCAAGTTCGTGTAAGTGCATGTAAGTGTGTGTAAGTATGTGTAAGTGCGTGTAATGTGTGTAAGTGCGTGTAAGTGTGTGTAAGTATGTGTAAGTGCATATAAGTGTGTGTCAATGCATGTTAGTGCATGTAAGTGCGTGTAAGTGTGTGTAAGTATGCGTAAGTGCATATAAGTGTGTGTCAATGCATGTTAGTGCATGTAAGTGCGTGTAAGTGTGTGTAAGTATGCGTAAGTGCATATAAGTGTGTGTCAATGCATGTTAGTGCATGTAAGTGCGTGTAAGTGTGTGTAAGTATGCGTAAGTGCATATAAGTGTGTGTCAATGCATGTTAGTGCATGTAAGTGCGTGTAAGTGTGTGTAAGTATGCGTAAGTGCATATAAGTGTGTGTCAATGCATGTTAGTGCATGTAAGTGCGTGTAAGTGTGTGTAAGTATGCGTAAGTGCATATAAGTGTGTGTCAATGCATGTTAGTGCATGTAAGTGCGTGTAAGTGTGTGTAAGTATGCGTAAGTGCATATAAGTGTGTGTCAATGCATGTTAGTGCATGTAAGTGCGTGTAAGTGTGTGTAAGTATGCGTAAGTGCATATAAGTGTGTGTCAATGCATGTTAGTGCATGTAAGTGCGTGTAAGTGTGTGTAAGTATGTGTAAGTGCGTGTAATGTGTGTAAGTGCGTGTAAGTGTGTGTAAGTATGTGTAAGTGCATATAAGTGTGTGTCAATGCATGTTAGTGCATGTAAGTTCATGTAAGTGTGGGTAAGTACGTGTAGGTGCGTGTAAGTGCGTGTATGTATATGTAAGTACGTGTAAGTATGTGTAAGTGCGTGTAAGTGCGTGTAAGTGCATGTTAGTGCGTGCAAGTGCGTGTAAGTACGTGTAAGTGTGTGTAAGTATGTGTAAGTGTGTATAAGTGCGTGTAAGTATGTGTAAGTTTGTGTAAGTGTGTGTATGTGCTTGTAGGTGCGTGTAAGTGCGTGTAAGTGCGTTTAAGTACGAAAAAGTGTGTGTAAGTGCGTGTAAGTGTGTGTACCTGTGTGCAAGTGTGTGTAAGTGCGTGTAAGTACGTGTAAGTGTTTTAAGTGCATGTTAGTGCGTGTAAGTGCATGTAAGTGCGTGTAAGTGCGTGTAAGTGCGTGTAAGTACGAAAAAGTGTGTGTAAGTGCGTGTAAGTGTGTGTACGTGTGTGCAAGTGTGTGTAAGTGCGTGTAAGTACGTGTAAGTGTTTTAAGTGCATGTTAGTGCGTGTAAGTGCATGTAAGTGCGTGTAAGTGCGTGTAAGTGCATGTAAGTACGTGTAAGTACGTGTAAGTACGTGTAAGTGCAAGTAAGTGCGTGTATGTACGTGTAAGTACATGTAAGCACATGTAAGTGTGTGTAAGTGCGTGTAAGTGCGTGCAAGTGCGTGCAAGTGTGTGTAAGTGCGTGTATGTGCGTGTAAGTGTGTAAGTGCATGTAAGTACGTGTAAGTTCGTGTAAGTACGAGTAAGTGCGTGTAAGTGCGTGTAATTGCGTGAAAGTGCGTGTAAGTGCGTGTAAGTATGTGCAAGTTTGTGTAAGTACGTGTAAGTGCGTGTAAGTGCCTGTAAGTATGTGTAAGTGTGTGTAAGTGCGTGCACGTGCGTGTAAATGCGTGTAAATGCGTGTAAATGCGTGTAAATGCATGTTAATGTGTCTATGTGCGTGTAAGTTTGTGTAAGTGTGTATAAGTACGTGTAGGTGCGTGTAAGTGTGTGTAAGTGTGTGTAAGTATGTGTAAGTGCATGTAAGTAGGTGTAAGTGCGTGTTAGTGCATGTAAGTGTGTCTAAGTACGTGTAAGTGTGTGTAAGTCCGTGTAAGTGCCTGTAAGTTTGTGTAAGTTCGTGTAAGTGCGTGTAACTACGTGTAAGTACGTGTAAGTATGTATAAGTGCGTGTAAGTGCGTGTAATTTGTGTAAGTGTGTATAAGTGCGGGTAAATACGTGTAAGTGAGTGTAAGTGTGTGTAAGTGCGTGTAAGTGCGTGTAAGTGCGTGTAAGTGCGTATAAGTATATGTAAGTACGTGTAAGTGTGTGTAAGTGCATGTAAGTATGTGTAAGTGCGTGTAAGTGCGTGTAAGTACGTGTAAGTATGTGTAAGTACATGTAAGCACGTGTAAGTGCGTGTAAGTACGTGTAAGTGTGTGTAAGTGGGTGTAAATGCTTGCAAGTGCAAGTAAGTGCGTATAAGTATGTGTAGGTGTGTGTAAGTGCGTGTAAGTATGTGTAAGTATGTATAAGTTTGTGTAAGTGCGTGTAAGTGTGTGCAAGTACGTGTAAGTGTGTGTAAACGTGTGTAAGTGTGTGTAAGTGTGTGTCCGTGCATGTAAGTATGTGTAAGTGCGTGTCAGTACGTGTAAGTGCGTGTAAGTGCATGGAAGTGCGTGTAAGTGCGTGTAAGTTTAGTTTAAGTATGTGTAAGTTCGTGTAAGTTCATGTAATTACGTGTAAGTACGTGTAAGTGCGTGTAAGTGTGTGTAAGTGCGTGTAAGTGCGTGTAGGTACGTGTAAGTGCGTGTAAGTGTGGGTAAGTTTGTGTAAGTCTGTGTAAGTGTGCGTAAGTGCGTGTTTAAACGTAAAAGTACGTGTAAGTACGTGTAAGTGCAAGTAAGTGCGTGTAAGTACGTGCAAGTGCATGTAAGCACGTGTAAGTGCGTGTAAGTGTGTGTAACTGTGTGTGAGTGCGTGTAAGTACGTGTAAGTACGTGTAAGTGTGTTGAATTGCGTGTAAGTGCGGTTTTAGTTCGTGTAAGTGCGTGGAAGTGCATGTAAGTACGTGTAAGTATGTGTGAGTGCATGTAAGTGCGTGGAAGGGCATGGAAGTGTTTGTAAGTTCAGTTTATTTGCGTATAATTATGTGTAAGTATGTGTAAGTGCGTGTAAGTGGGTGTAAGTGCGTTTAAGTGCGTGTAGGTGCGTATAAGTGCGTGTAAGTTCGTGCAAGTGCGTGTAAGTACGTGTAAGTACGTGCAAGTTCAGTTTAAGTGCGTGTAAGTGCGTGTAAGTTCAGTTTAAGTGCGTGTGAGTTTGTGTAAGTTCATGTAAGTGCGTTTAAGCGCGTTTAAGTGCATGTAAGTTCATGTAAGTATGTGTAAGTGCGTGTCAGTACGTGTAAGTGCGTGTAAGTACGTGTAAGTACGTGCAAGTTCAGTTTAAGTGCGTGTAAGTGCGTGTAAGTTCAGTTTAAGTGCGTGTGAGTTTGTGTAAGTTCATGTAAGTGCGTTTAAGCGCGTTTAAGTGCATGTAAGTTCATGTAAGTATGTGTAAGTGCGTGTTAGTACATGTTACTGTGTGTAAGTGTGTGTAAGTGTGTGTAAGTACGTGTAAGTGCGTGTAAGTGTATGTAAGTGCATGTAAGTACCTGTAAGTGCGTGTAAGTGCGTGTAAGTGTGTGTAAGTATGTGTAAGTACGTGTAAGTGCGTGTAAGTGCGTATAAGTGTATGTACGTTCGTGTAAGTGCGTGTAAGTGCGTGTAAGTGTGTGTAAGTGCATGTAAGTGCGTGTAAGTGCAAGTCAGTGCGTGTAAGTACGTGTAAGTGCGTGTAAGTGCGTATAAGTGTATGTACGTTCGTGTAAGTGCGTGTAAGTGCGTGTAAGTGTGTGTAAGTGCATGTAAGTGCGTGTAAGTGCAAGTCAGTGCGTGTAAGTACGTGTAAGTACATATAAGCACGTGTAAGTGTGTAAGTGCGTGTAAGTGTGTAAAAGTGGGTGTAAGTGCCTGCAAGTGCAAGTAAGTGTGTGTAAGTACGTGTAAGTGCACGAAAGTACGTGTAAGTGCGTGTAAGTGCATGTAAGTGTGTGTAAGTATGTGTAAGTGCGTGTACGTATGTAAAAGTGTGTGAAAATGCGTGTAAGTGTGTGCAAGTTTGTGTAAGTACGTGTAAGTACGTGTAATTGCATGTAAGTGTGTGGAAGTGTGTGTAAGTGTGGATAAGTGCGTGTAAGTGCGTGTAAGTACGTATAAGTGTGTATAAGTGCGTGTCAATGTGTAAGTGCGTGTAAGTTTGTATAAGTGCGAGTAAGTATGTGTAGGTGTGTGTAAGTGCGTGTAAGTGCGTGTAAGTGCATGGAAGTGCGTGTAAGTACGTGTAAGTGCGTGTAAGTACGTATAAGCATGTGTAAGTACGTGTAAGTGCATGTACGTGCGTGTAAGTATGTGTAAGTGCGTGAAAGTGTGTGCAAGTGCGTGTAAGTGTATGTACATGTGTGCAAGTGTGTGTAAGTGTGTGTAAGTGTGTGTAAGTGCGTGTTAGTGCGTATAAGTATGTGTAAGTACGTGTATGTATGTCTAAGTGCGTGTAAGTTCAGTTTAAGTGCGTGTAAGTGCGTGTAAGTTCAGTTTAAGTGCCTGTAAGTTCGTGTAAGTTCGTGCAAGTGCGTGTAAGTACGTGTATGTGCATGTAAGTACGTGTAGGTATGTGTAAGTGCGTGCAAGTGAGTTTAAGTGCGTGTAAGTGCGTGTAAGTGCGTGTACGTGCGTGTAAGTGTGTGTAAGTGCGTGTAAGTGTGTGTAAGTGCATGTAAGATCGTGTAAGTATGTGTAAGTGCGTGTAAGTACGTATACGTGCATGTAAGTGCGTGTAAGTGCGTGTAAGTTCGTGTAAGTGCGTGCAAGTCCGTGTAAGTGCATGTAAGTGTGTGTAAGTACGTGTAAGTGCGTGTAATGTGTGTAAGTGCGTGTAAGTGTGTGTAAGTATGTGTAAGTGCATATAAGTGTGTGTCAATGCATGTTAGTGCATGTAAGTTCATGTACGTGTGGGTAAGTACGTGTAGGTGCGTGTAAGTGCGTGTATGTACATGTAAGTACGTGTAAG
>SZWC01004447.1:10955-35644 GCA_023375785.1 Penium margaritaceum | reverse complement strand
GCTCTTTTGAGAGTTGTCCAAGGGCCACCCATCCACATCCGCGGTCACTTGGGCACCCTTCCGCGCTCTTCACTTGTGTCAGGCCAGTCTTGCAAGTGGTTCCGCGGAACACCTTTTGTCATCTTCGGAGTCGTCAGATTCACTCGCGGAGTCCATGGTGACAAAGTGCTGAGATGAAGGAGAGAGTGAGGCAAGGTTGTGAGGCAATAAGCTTGATTAACTCATGTCAACTGAACACAAGTCCACAAGCCCACATCCAATTCAACTTCAACTTCACACCACACTGATGCAACTAAGCCCATTATATAGTCCGCTACACCCTTCCCGCCGCGCCGCGGCCCCTTTGCATTCACACCCACTACCACCACTAATTTATTCCCATCCACAAAACAAGTTCCGCCATTGCTTCCTCCTTGCTCGTCGCACTGCCTCCCGCCACTTCTTGGTCTTCGCGCCTTGTGATTCCCGCCGTTCTTGGTCCGGTTGTCTTCTCGCGTCTTGTACAATACTTCCGCACCTTGTGTGACCCCTTTCTTTGTCCGCACCACTTGTACCCCTTGTTCCATCCTCGTACGCCTCTCCTCTGAACATCAAATCCGAGGATACACACAGAGGCCTCTTTCCACACCCCTCTTTCCCACACAAGTGACTCCAACACCATCAGAAATATGGCAAATCCGCGGGTCAACACTATGGCAACTTTTCTTTGCCTCCTCCGCGGCACTGTAACTCGCCCCTCTGTTGTTACTGGTAAGGCAATTCCACGGATTAGGCACCCAGCACCATTGTGCGGCACTTCCTCCTCACCTTAGCCACAAAACACTCTCCCAAAGATGCCCATTCCGCTCTTGACCATCATGGCACTTTCTTACGCCCTCCGCGCCCCTAAAACTTGCTCCGGTAGCATCCCAAACAACCCAAATCCGCGGCTGAACCTTGCACCATGTTTTGAGGCCTTCCGCGGACCCCGAAGTCAACCAATTTCCCTTCCCAATATGCCTAATCCGCAGACACACCCCCTGCCCTCGTTTTGCCTCTTCCGCGGAACCCCAAATATGAAGCCACTGTTACTTAACACCCAATTCCGCGGATCTACCACTATGAGGATCAACCGTGACTCTCTCCTCCTGCCCAAAGAACACCCCTCACTCGCCTCAATTCCATCGCGGAAGTCCATGACTCGGTCTCCCTCGCAAAAGATTTGCGTGCGCGGCAGATTTCATGTAAACAGTGTTGCCCCCCCCTCCTTTTCTCAAGCGAGGTCTCCGAGCTCTTCTCCTCCGTGAGCCTTCTCCTAATACAGCCACGCTGACGGACAGCACACTCCGCCCAATTTCCGGGCATACGCGGTGGGGTGCATCCAGCACGGTGCGGGTCTCATGCTTCACCCCGCGGCTATCCCGCGGTGTGGGCCCTCCCGCCCCCGTGGGTTCTGCACCTCCTCGCCACACACTCTTGCACACACCAATCTCTGCCCATTCTCCGGGCACACGCGGTGAGGTGCATCCAGCACGGGACGGGTCTCATGCTTCACCCCGCGGCTATCCCGCGGTGTGGGCCCTCCCGCCCCCGTGGGTTCTGCACCTCCTCGCCACACACTCTTGCACACACCAATCTCTGCCCATTCTCCGGGCACACGCGGTGAGGTGCATCCAGCACGGGACGGGTCTCATGCTTCACCCCGCGGCTATCCCGCGGTGTGGGCCCTCCCGCCCCCGTGGGTTCTGCACCTCCTCGCCACACACTCTTGCACACACCAATCTCTGCCCATTCTCCGGGCACACGCGGTGAGGTGCATCCAGCACGGGACGGGTCTCATGCTTCACCCCGCGGCTATCCCGCGGTGTGGGCCCTCCCGCCCCCGTGGGTTCTGCACCTCCTCGCCACACACTCTTGCACACACCAATCTCTGCCCATTCTCCGGGCACACGCGGTGAGGTGCATCCAGCACGGGACGGGTCTCATGCTTCACCCCGCGGCTATCCCGCGGTGTGGGCCCTCCCGCCCCCGTGGGTTCTGCACCTCCTCGCCACACACTCTTGCACACACCAATCTCTGCCCATTCTCCGGGCACACGCGGTGAGGTGCATCCAGCACGGGACGGGTCTCATGCTTCACCCCGCGGCTATCCCGCGGTGTGGGCCCTCCCGCCCCCGTGGGTTCTGCACCTCCTCGCCACACACACTCTTGCACACACCAATCTCCGCCCATTCTCCGGGCACACGCGGTGAGGTGCATCCAGCACGGTGCGGGTCTCATGCTTCACCCCGCGGCTATCCCGCGGTGTGGGCACTCCCGCCCTCGTGGGTTCTGCACCTCCTCGCCACACACTCTTGCACACACCAATCTCCGCCCATTCGCCGGGCACACGCGGTGAGGTGCATCCAGCACGGGGCGGGTCTCATGCTTCACCCCGCGGCTTTCCCCCGGTGTGGGCACTCCCGCCCCTGTGGGTTCTGCACCTCCATGTCACACACACACTCTTGCACACACCAATCTCTGCCCATTCTCCGGGCACACGCGGTGAGGTGCATCCAGCACGGTGCGGGTCTCATGCTTTCACCCCGCGGCTATCCCGCGGTGTGGGCACTCCCGCCCCNTTCTGTCCTCGTACGCCTCTCCTCTGAACACCAAATCCGCGGATACACACAGAGGCCTCTTTTCGCACCCCTCTTGCCCACACAAGTGACTCCAACACCATCAGAAATATGGCAAATCCGCGGGTCAACACTATGGAAACTTTTTTTGCCTCCTCCGCGGCACTGTAACTCGCCCCTCTGTTGTTACTGGCAAGGCCATTCCGCGGATTAGGCACACAGCACCATTCCGCGGCACTTCCTCCTCACCTTAGCCACAAAACACTCTCCCAAACATGCCCATTCCGCTCCTGACCATCATGGCACTTTCTTACGCCCTCCGCGCCCCCAAAACTTGCTCCGGTTGCATCCCAAACAACCCAAGTCCACGGCTGAACCCTGCACCATCTTTTGAGGCCTTCCGCGGACCCCGAAGTCAACCAATTTCCCTTCCCAATATGCCTAATCCACAGACACACCCCCTGCCCTCGTTTTGCCTCTTCCGCGGAACCCCAAATATGAAGCCACTGTTACTTAACACCCAATTCCGCGGATCTACCACCATGAGGATCAACCGTGACTCTCTCCTCCTGCCCAAAGAACACCCCTCACTCGCCTTAACTCCATCGCGGAAGTCCATGACTCGGTCTCCCTTGCGGAAGATTTGCGTGCGCGGCAGATTTCATGTAAACAGTGTTGCCCCAACCTCCTTTTCTCAAGCGAGGTCTCCGAGCTCTTCTCCTCCGTGAGCCTTCTCCTAATACAGCCACGCTGACACACAGCACACTCCGCCCAATTTCCGGGCATACGCGGTGGGGTGCATCCAGCACGGTGCGGGTGCCTCACCTCGTGGCCCTTCCGCGGTCCAGGCACTCCCGCCCCCGTGCATCCAGCACGGGGCGGGTCTCATGCCTCACCTCGCGGCTCCTCCGCGGTCCAGGCATTCCCACCCCCATGAGTTCTGCACCCCCGCGCCTCACTGGCTCCGCCCATGTTCTCGGGCACACACGGTGAGGTGCATCCCGCACGGGGCGGGTCTCATGCTTCACCCGGCGGCTATCCCGCGGTGTGGGCACTCCCGCCCCCGTGGGTTCTGCACCTCCTCGCCACACACACTCTTGCACACACCAATCTCCGCCCATTCTCCGGGCACACGCGGTGAGGTGCATCCAGCACGGTGCGGGTCTCATGCTTCACCCCGCGGCTATCCCGCGGTGTGGGCACTCCCGCCCCCGTGGGTTCTGCACCTCCTCGCCACACACACTTTTGCACACATCAATCTCCGCCCACTCTCCGGGCACACGCGGTGAGGTGCATCCATTACGGTGCGGGTCTCATGCTTCACCCCACGGCTATCCCGCGGTGTGGGCAATCCCGCCCCCGTGGGTTCTGCACCTCCCACGTCACAAGCTCTTCAGTTCCGAGCTGACTCCGCGCCTCAGCGCCACTGTGCCACAGCGTCTCTGGGAGGTAGCGACTCCGAGGAGGGGACAGCGGACTGAACTGAAGGCTGCGTGCAGTCCCGCCAGGCAGAGGGCGAGGGCTTTCCACGCTCACCGTACCATAAACAGTGTTACCCCATTTTTTGCCGCGCTCGTCATTATTCCGCGATGTCACATCACTTCCGCGCCTTCCATCTTGTCCTCTACACATCTCCTCCTTCCGCACACCATAAGACTTCATCCCACATTCACCAGGACACAATGTCACAATTGATCACCCACAAGTGGTCTTTCCTCCATTCACATCACCCCTCTGATATGGCAATTCCGCGGAACTCCATCACCCCCTCTAGGAACACCCATATTCCGCGGATTTGGCTTCCCCCGAGTGTCCCTGACATGGCAATACCGCGGATACACACATGGCCCACCTCTGCAGCCCCTCGTCTGCGGATTTGGCACCCTCTACACCCCTAGAACAGGCCCATTCCGCAGTCCCACCCCCTAGTCACTTTGGCAACACCCATATTGCGGATTCCATCACTCCGCTAAAGCATAGAACATGGGAAATCAGCGGAACCAAGACAGAGACACAGAAATCACGCGGTGGAGGCCCAATACCCTTCATTCCGCTCTTTTGAGAGATGTCCAAGGGCCACCCATCCACTTCCGCGGTCACTTGGGCACTCTTCCACGCTCTTCACTTGTGTCAGGCATGTCTTGGAAGTGGTTCCACGGAATACCTTTTGTCATCTTCAGAGTCATCAGATTCACTCGCGGAGTCCATGGTGACAAAGTGCTGAGATGAAGGAGAGAGTGAGGCAAGGTTGTGAGGCAATAAGCTTGATTAACTCATGTCGACTGAACACAAGTCCACAAGCCCGGATCCAATTCAACTTCAACTTCACACCACACTGATGCAACTAAGCCCATTATATAGTCCGCTACACCCTTCCCGCCGTGCCGCGGCCCCTTTGCATTCACACCCACTACCACCACTAGTTTATTCCCATCCACGAAACAAGTTCCGCCATTGCTTCCTCCTTGCTCGTCGCGCCACCTCCCGCCACTTCTTGGTCTTCGCGCCTTGTGGTTCCCGCCATTCTTGGTCCGGTTGTCTTCCCGCGTCTTGTACAATACTTCCGCACCTTGTGTGACCCCTTTCTTTGTCCGCACCACTTGTACCCCTTGTTCCATCCTCGTACGCCTCTCCTCTGAACATCAAATCCGCGGATACACACAGAGGCCTCTTTCCGCACCCCTCTTGCCCACACAAGTGACTCCAACACCATCAGAAATATGGCAAATCTGCGGGTCAACACTATGGCAACTTTTCTTTGCCTCCTCCGCGGCACTGTAACTCGCCCCTCTGTTGTTACTGGCAAGGCAATTCCGCGGCTTAGGCACCCAGCACCATTCCGTGGCACTTCCTCCTCACCTTAGCCACAAAACACTCTCCCAAACATGCCCATTCCGCTCCTGACCATCATGGCACTTTCTTACGCCCTCCGCGCCCCCAAAACTTGCTCCGGTAGCATCCCAAACAACCCAAATCCGCGGCTGAACCTTGCACCATGTTTTGAGGCCTTCCGCGGACCCCGAAGTCAACCAATTTCCCTTCCCAATATGCCTAATCCGCAGACACACCCCCTGCCCTCATTTTGCCTCTTCCGCGGAACCCCGAATATGAAGCCACTGTTACTTAACACCCAATTCCGCGGATCTACCACCATGAGGATCAACTGTGACTCTCTCCTCCTGCCCAAAGAACACCCCTCACTCGCCTCAACTCCATCGCAGAAGTCCATGACTCGGTCTCCCTCACGGAAGATTTGCGTGCGCGGCAGATTTCATGTAAATACGTGTAAGTTTGTAGAAGTGCATGTAAGTACGTGTAAGTACGTGTGAGTGCATGTAAGTGCGTGGAAGTGCGTTGAAGTACATGTAAGTTCGTGTAAGTTCGTGTAAGTGTGTGTAAGTGCGTGTAAGTGTGTGTAAGTGCGTGTAAGTGTCTGCAAGTACGTGTAGGTGCGTGTAAGTCTGTGTAACTGCGTGCAAGTACGTGTTATTATGTGTAAGTGCGTGTAAGATCCGTTTAAGTGTGTGTAAGTGCGTGTAAGTTCAGTTTAAGTGCGTGTAAGATCAGTTTAAGTGCGTGTAAGTGCGTATAAGTGCGTGTAAGTGCGTGTAAGTCCGTGTACATTCGTGTAAGTGTGTGTAAGTATGTGGTAGTGTGTGGAAGTGCGTGTAAGTGTGTGTAAGCCCGTGTAGGTGCGTGTAAGTGCGTGTAAGTGTGTGTAAGTTTGTGAAAGTGCGTGTAAGTACGTGTAAGTGCATGGAAGTATGTGTAAGTGTGTGTAAGTTTACATAAGTATGTGTAAGTGTGTGTACGTTCGTGTAAGTGTGTGTAAGTGCGTGTAATTGCATGTATGTACGTATAAGTGCATGTAAGTGTGTGTAAGTGCATGTAAGTGCATGTAGGTACATGTAAGTGCGTGTAAGTGCATGCAAGTGCGTGTAAGTACGTGTAAGTGCGTGAAAATTCAGTTTAAGTGTATACAAGTGTGTGTAAGTTCGTGTAGGTTCATATAAGTACGTGTAAGTGCGTTTAAGTGTGTGTAAGTGTGTGTTAGTGCCTGTTAGTGCATGTAAGTGTGTGTAAGTGCATGTAAGTACATGTAAGTACGTGTAAGTGTGTGTAATTGCATGTAAGTGCGTGTAAGTGCAAGTAAGTGCATGTAAGTACGGGTAAGTGCGTGTAGGTGCGTGTAAGTGCGTGTAAGTGCATGTAAGTGCGTGTAAGTACGTGTAAGTGCGTGTAATTGCAATTAGTACGTGTAAGTGCGTGTAAGTGTGTGTAAGTGCGTGTAAAAGTGTGTAAGTGCATGTTATTGTGTGTAAGTGCGTTTAAGTATGTGTAGGTGCGTCTAAGTGCATGTAAGTACGTGTAAGTTCGTGCAAGTATGTGTAAGTGTGTGTGAGTGTGTGTAAGTGCGTGTAAGTGCGTATCAGTGCATGTTATATGAGTAAGTTCGTGGAAGTGCGGGTAAGTGCATGTAAGTGTGTATAAGTACGTGTAAGGGTGTGTAAGTGCGTGTAAGTGCGTGTAAGTGCGTCTAAGTACGTGTAAGTATTAGTGCGTGTATGTACGTATAAGTGTGTGTAAGTGCGTATACGTTTGTGTAAGTGTGTGAGTATGTGTAACTATGTGTAAGTGCACGTACGTACATGTAAGTACGTGCAAATACGTGTAAGTCCGTGTAAGTGCGTATAAGTGCGTCTAAGTGTGTGTAAGTGCGTGTAAGTGCGTGTAAGTTTGCGTAAGTGTGTGTAAGTGCCTATACGTTCATGTAAGTGTGTGTAAATGCGTGTAATTGGGTATAAGTACGTGTAAGTGCATGTAAGTGTGTGTAAGTGCGTGTAAGTGCATGTAGGTACGTGTAAGTGCGTGTAAGTATGTGCAAGTGCGTGTAAGTGCGTGTAAGTGCGTGTAAGTTCAGTTTAAGTGTGTGTAAGTGCGTGTAAGTTCGTGTAAGTTTGCGTAAGTGCGTGTAAGTACGTTTAAGTGCATGTTAGTGCGTATTAGTGTGTGTTAGTGCGTGTAAGTGTGTGTAAGTGCATGTAAGTGCGTGTAAGTACGTGTAAGTTTGTGTAAGTGCATGTAAGTACCTGTAAGTGTGCGTAAGTACGTATAAGTGCGGGTAAGTGCGTGTAGGTACGTGTAAGTGCATGTAAGTGCGTGTAAGTGCGTATAAGTACATGTAAGTGCGTGTTAGTGCATGGTAGTGCGTGTAAGTGCGTGTAAGTGCGTGTAAGTACATGTAAGTGCGTGTTAGTGCATGGTAGTGCGTGTAAGTGCGTGTAAGTGCGTGTAAGTACGTGTAAGTGCGTGTAAATGCATGTAAGTGCGTGTAAGTGCGTGTAAGTACGTGTAAGTACGTGTCTGTGTGTGTTATGCGTGTAAGTTTGTATAAGTGCGGGTAAGTGCATGTAAGTGCGTAGACGTGCGTGTAACTGTGTGTAAGTGCGTGTAAGTATGTGTAAGTGTGTGGAAGTGTAAGTGCGCGTATGTATGTGTAAGTGCGTATAAGTGCGTATAAGTTTGTGTAAATGCCATTGAGTGCGTGTAAGTGCGTGTAAGTGCATGTAAGTGCATGTAAGTGCGTGTAAGTACGTGTAAGTGCGTGTAAGTGCTCGTAAGTGCGTATAAGTATGTGTAAGTACGTATACTTACGTGTAAGTGCGTGTAAGTTTGCGTAAGTATATGTAAGTGCATGTACGTTCGTCTAAGTGTGTGTAAGGGCTTGTAATTGCATGTAGGTGCGGATAAGTGCGTGTAAGTTCAGTTTAAGTGCATGTAAGTGTGTTTAAGTGCGTGTAAGTGCGTGCAAGTGCATGTTAGTGCGTGTTAGTGCGTGTGAGTACGTGTAAGTGTGTGTTAGTGAATGTAAGTACGTGTAAGTGCGTGTAA
Source organism: Penium margaritaceum (assembly GCA_023375785.1). Classification (NCBI taxonomy): domain Eukaryota; kingdom Viridiplantae; phylum Streptophyta; class Zygnematophyceae; order Desmidiales; family Peniaceae; genus Penium; species Penium margaritaceum. The sequence continues at coordinate 27,155 of SZWC01004447.1, read as the reverse complement.
GTGTGTGTAAGTGCATGTAAAAGCGTGTAAGTGCATATAAGTGCTTGTTAGTGCGTATACGTGCCTGTAAGTGCATGTAAGTATGTGTAAGTACGTGTAAGTACGTGTAAGTGCAAGTAAGTGCGTGTAAGTACGTGTGAGTACATGTAAGTACGTGTAAGTGTGTGTAAGTGCGTGTAAGTGTGTTGAAGTGGATGTAAGTGCTTGCAAGTGCAAGAAAGTGCGTATAAGTATGTGTAAGTGCGTGTAAGTGCTTGTAAGTATGTGTAACTCTGTGTAAGTGTGTATAAGTGTGTGTAAGGGCGTATAAGTGCATGTAAGTACGTGTAAGAGCGTGTAAGTACGTGTATGTAGTGTAAGTGTGTGTAAGTGCGTGTATGTGCGTGTAAGTATGTGTAAGTGCGTGTAAGTACTTGTAGGTTTGTGTAAGTGCGTGTAAGTGCGTGTAAGTGCATGTAAGTGCGTGTAAGTATGTGTACGTTTGTGTGAGTGCGTGTAAGTCTGTACTAGTAGGTGTAAGTTCGTGTAAGCGTGTGTAAGTTTGTGTATGTGCGTATAAGTGTGTGTACGTTCGTGTAAGTGCGTGTAAGTGCGTGTAAGTTGGTGTAAGTGTGTGTATGTTTGTATAAGTGTGTGTAAGTGCATGTAAGTGCGTGTAAGTGCGTGTAAGTGCATGTAAGTGCATGTAAGTATGTGTACGTTTGTGTGAGTGCGTGTAAGTCTGTACTAGTAGGTGTAAGTTCGTGTAAGCGTGTGTAAGTTTGTGTATGTGCGTATAAGTGTGTGTACGTTCGTGTAAGTGCGTGTAAGTACGTGTAAGTGCGTGTAAGTACGTGTAAGTGCGTGTTAGTGCGTTTAAGTTATTTTTAGTGTGTGTAAGTGCATGTAAGTACGTTTGAGTGCGTGTAAGTGCGTGTAAGTACGTGGAAGTGCGTGTAAGTGCATATAAGTGCAGTTTAAGTGCGTGTAAGTTTGTGTTAGTTTGTGTAATTGCGTGTAAGTGTGTGTAAGTGCATGTAAGTGTGTGTAAGTGCATGTAAGTGCGTGTATGTGCGTGTTAGTGCATGTAAGTGCGTATAAGTGCGTGTAAGTGCCTGTAAGTATGTGTAAGTGTGTGTACATTTGTGTAAGTGCATGTAAGTGTGTGTAAGTGTGTGCAAGTGCATGTAAGTGTATGTAAGTGCGTCTCAGTGCGTGTAAGTGCATGTAAGTATGTGTAAGTACATATAAGCACGTGTAAGTGCGTGTATGTACGTGTATGTTTGTGTAAGTGTGTATAAATGCATGTAAGTGCGTGTAAGTATATGAAAGCGCGTTTAAGTGCGTGTAAGTGCGTGCAAGTCCGTGTAAGTATGTGTAAGTGCGTGTAAGTACATGTAAGTGTGTGTAAGCGTGTGTAAGTGCGTATAAGTGCGTGTAAGTATGTGTAAGCACGTGTAAGTGCGTGTAAGTGCGTGTAAGTACGTGCAAGCGTGTGTAAGTGTCTTAAGTACATGTAAGTACGTGAAAGTACGTGTAACTACGTGTAAGTGCAATTAAGTGCATGTAAGTACGTGTAAGTACATGTAAGTACGTGTAAGTGCGTGTAAGTGTGTGTAAGTGGGTATAAGTGCTAGCAAGTGCAAGAAAGTGCATGTAAGTACGTGTAAGTGCGTGTAAGTGCGTATAAGGGAGTATAAGTACGCGTAAGGGTGCGTAAGTGCGTGTAAGTATGTGTAAGTTTGTGTAAGTACGTGTAAGTGCGTGCCAATGCGTGTAAGTGCTTATAAGTATGTGTAAGTGCGTATAAGTGCGTGTATATAGTGTAAGTGTGTGTAAGTGCATGTATGTGCGTGTAAGTACGTATAAGTACGTGTAAGTGCATGTAGGTTCGTGTAAGTTTGTGTAAGTGCGTGTAAGTGCGTGTAAGTGCGTGTAAGTGTGTGTAAGTGCGTGTAAGTGCGTATAAGTGCGTGTAAGTGCGTGTAGGAGCGTGTAGGTACGTGTAAGTGTGTGTAAGTACATACAAGTGCGTGAAAGTGTGTGTAAGTGCGTGTAAGTTCGTGTAAGTGCGTGTAAGTGTGTGTAATTTTGTGTAAGTATGTGTAAGTTTGTGTAAGTGTGTGTAAGTGCATGTGAGTGTGTGTAAGTGTGTGTAAGTGCGTGTAAGTGTGTGTAAGTGCATGTACGCGTGTGTAAGTGCGTGTAAGTGCGTGTAAATGCGTGTAAATGCGTGTAAGAATGTGTAAGTTTGTGTAAGTGCATGAAAGTGCGTGTACATTTGTGTAAGTTCATGTAAGTGTGTGTAAGTGCATGTAAGTGCGTGTAAGTTTGTGTAAGTGCGTGTAAGTACATGTACATGCGTGTAAGTACGTGTAAGTGCGTGTACGTTCGTGTAAGTGTGTATAAGTGCATGTAAGTGCGTCTGTGTCAGTACGTGTAAGTGTATGTTAGTGCGTGTAAGTGTGTGTAAGTGCGTGTAAGTGCGTGTAAGTGCGTGTAAGTGCGCGTAAGTGCATATAAGTGTGTGTAAGTGCATGTAAGGCCGTGTAAGTGTGTGTAAGTGCATGTAAGTGCGTTTAAGTATGTTTAAGTGTGTGTAAGTACGTGTAAGTGCGTGTAAGTGGGTGTAAGTGTGTGTAAGTGCGTTTAAGTATGTGTAAGTTTGTTTAAGTGTGTGTAAGTGTATGTAAGTATATGTAAGTGCGTGTAAGTGCATGTAGGTGCGTGTAAGTGCATGAAGGTGCGTTTAAATTCGTGTAAATGCGTATAAGTATGTGTAAGCGCGTGAACTTGCATGTAAGTGCGTGTAAGTTCGTGTATGTGTGTGTAAGTGCGTGTAAGCCCGTGCAAGTGCATTTAAGTGCGTGTAAGTGTGTGTAAGTGCGTGTAAGTGCGTGTAAGTGCGTATAAGTGCGTGTAAGTATGTGTAAGTGCGTGTAAGTGTGTGTAAGTGCGTTTAAGTATGTGTAAGTTTGTTTAAGTGTGTGTAAGTGTATGTAAGTATATGTAAGTGCGTGTAAGTGCATGTAGGTGCGTGTAAGTGCATGAAGGTGCGTTTAAATTCGTGTAAATGCGTATAAGTATGTGTAAGCGCGTGAACTTGCATGTAAGTGCGTGTAAGTTCGTGTATGTGTGTGTAAGTGCGTGTAAGCCCGTGCAAGTGCATTCAAGTGCGTGTAAGTGTGTGTAAGTGCGTGTAAGGTCGTGTAAGTGCATGTACGTATGTGTAAGTTTGTGTATGTGCGTGTGAGTGCGTGTAAGTTTGTGTACATGCATGTAAGTGCGTGCAAGTGTGTGTAAGAGCGTGTAAGTGTGTGTAAGTACGTGTAATTGTGTGTAAGTTCCTGTAAGTACGTGTAAGTGCGTGTAAGTGTGTGTAAGTATGTGCAAGTACATGTAAGTGCGTGAAAGTACGTGTAAGTACGTGTAAGTGCGTGTAAGTACTTGTCAGTTTGTTTAAGTGCGTGTAAGTGCGTGTAAGTGCGTGTAAGTGCGTGTAAGTGTGTGTAATTACGTGTAAGCGCGTGTAAGTACGTGTAAGTGTGTGTACGTGCGTGTAAGAGTGTGTAAGTCAGTGTAAATGCATGTAAGTGCGTGTAAGTGTGTGTAAGTACGTGTAAGTATGTCTTCGTCGAGTACGTTCGTGTAAATACATTTAAGTGTGTGTAAGTTTGTGTCAATGCGTGTAAGTGTGTGTAAGTGTGTGTAAGTTCGTGTAAGTGCGTGTAAGTGTGTGTAAGTTCATGTAAGTGTGTGTAAGTGTGTGTAAGTTTGTGTAAGTGTGTGTAAGTGCATGTAAGTGCCTGTAAGTTCGTGTAAGAACATGTTAGTGCGTGTTAATGCGTGTAAGTATGTGTAAGTGTGTGTAAGTGCGTGTAAGTGTGTGAAAGTGCGTGTAAGTTCCTGTAATTTTATGCTAGTGCGTGTAAGTGCGTGTAAGTATGTGAAAGTCCATGTAAGCACATGTAAGTGCGTGTAAGTACGTATAAGTGCGTGTAAGTGAGTGGAAGAGCGTATAAGTGCATGTTAGTGCGTGCAAGCGCGTGTAAGTTTGTGCAAGTGCGTGTAAGTGTGTGTAAGTGTGTGTAAATATGTGTAAGTGTGTGTAAGTGCGTGTAAGTGAGTGGAAGAGCGTATAAGTGCATGTTAGTGCGTGCAAGCGCGTGTAAGTTTGTGCAAGTGCGTGTAAGTGTGTGTAAGTGTGTGTAAATATGTGTAAGTGTGTGTAAGTGTGTGTAAGTGCGTATAAGTGAGTGTAGGTGTGTGTAAGTACGAATAAGTACGTGTTAGTGTGTGTAAGTGTGTATAAGTGCGTGTAAGTATGTGTAAGTGTGTGTAAGAGCATGTAAGTGTGTGTAAGTGTGTGTAAGCATGTGTACGTACGTGTAAGTACGTGTTAGTGCGTGTAAGTGTGTGTAAGTTTGTGTAAGTGCATGGAAGTGCGTATAAGTGCGTGTAACTGTGTGTAACTGTGTGTTAGTGCGTGTAGGTGCATGTAAGTGCGTATAAGTGCGTGCAAGTGCGTGTAAGTGCATGTGTGTATAAGTGCGTGTAAGTGCGTGTTAGTGCGTGTAAGTGTGTGTAAGTACGTGTAAATACGTGTTAGTACTTGTAAGTGCGTGTTAGTTCGTGGAAGTGCGTGTAAGTATTTGTAAGTGTGTGTTTGTTTGTGTAAGTGCGTGTAAGTGTGTGTAAGTTTGTGTAAGTATATGTAAGCACGTGTAAGTTCGTGTAAGTGCATGTAAGTACGTGTAAGTGTGTGTATGTCCGTGTAAGTTTGTGTAAGTGCGTGTAAGTGCATGTAAGCGAGTGTAAGTATGTGTAAGTGCATGTAAGTACATGTAAGAGCGTGTAAGTCCGTGGAAGTACATGTAAGTACGTGTAAGTGCGTGTAAGTGCGTGTACGTTCGTGTAAGTGCGTGTAAGTGCGCGTAAGTTCGTGTAAGTGCGTATAAGTGCGTGAAAATGCGTGTAAGTGCGTGTAAGTGCGTGTACGTTCGTGTAAGTGCGTGTAAGTGCGCGTAAGTTCGTGTAAGTGCGTATAAGTGCGTGAAAATGCGTGTAAGTGCGTGTAAGTGCGTGTACGTTCGTGTAAGTGCGTGTAAGTGCGCGTAAGTTCGTGTAAGTGCGTATAAGTGCGTGAAAATGCGTGTAAGTGCGTGTAAGTGCGTGTAAGTACGTGTAAGTGTGTGTATTTCCGTGTAAGTTTGTGTAAGTGCGTGTAAGTTCGTGTAAGTGCGTGTAAGTACGTGTAAGTGTGTGTAAGCTCGTGTAAGTGCATGTAAGTACGTGTAAGTGCATGTAAGTTCGTATAAGTATGTGTAAGTGCGTGTAAGTGCATGTAAGAGCGTGTAAGTCCGTGGAAGTACATGTAAGTACGTGTAAGTGCGTGTAAGTGCGTGTAAGTTCGTGTAAGTGCGTGTAAGTGCGTATACGTTCGTGTAAGTGCGTATAAGTGCGTGAAAATGCCTGTAAGTGCGTGTAAGTGCATGTAAGTGCGTGTATGTTCGTGTATGTGCGTGTAAGTTTGTGTAAGAGTGTGTAAGTGCATGTAAGTTCATGTAAGTTCATGTATGTGCATGTAAGTACGTGTAAATATGTGTAAGTGCGTGTAAATGTGTATAAGTACGTGTAAGTGTGTGAAAGTGCTTGTAAGTTCCTGTAAGTTTGTGTTAGTGTGTGTAAGTGCATGTTTGTACGTGTAAGTTTATGTAAGCGCGTGTAAGTGCGTGTAAGTGCGTGTAAGTGCGTGTAAGTTCGTATAAGTGTGTGTAAGTACGTGTAAGTGTGTAGAAGTGCATGTAAATACGTGTAAGTGTGTGTAAGTACGTGTAAGTGCTTGTAAGTGCGTGTAAGTGTGTGGAAGAGCATGTAAGTGCGTATAAGTTCATGGAAGTGCGTGTTAGTGCGTGCAAGTGCGTGTAAGTTTGTGCAAGTGCGTGTACTTGTGTAAAAGTGTGTGTAAGTGTGTGTAAGTGTGTGTAAGTACGTGTAAGTGTGTGTAAGTGCATGTAAGTGAGTGTAAGTGCGTGTAAGTGCAAATAAGTACGTATTAATGTGTGTAAGTGTGTATAAGTGTGTGGAAGTGCGTGTAAGTGCGTGGAAGTGCGTGTAACTGTGTGTGATTGCATGTAAGTGCGTGTAGGTGCATGTAAGTGTGTGTAAGTGCGTGTAAGTGCATGTAAGTGCGTGTAAGTACATGTGTTTCTTAGTGCGTGTAGGTGCGTGTTAGTGTGTGTGTGTGTAAGTGCGTGTAATTATGTGTAAGTGAGTGTAAGTACATGTAAGTGCGTGTAAATGCGTGTAAGTGTGTATAAGTGTGTGCAAGTGTGTAAGTGTGTGTAATTGCGTGTAAGTGCATGTAAACGTGTGTAAGTGCGTGTAATTTCGTGTAAGTGCATGTAAGTACGTGAAAGTGCTTGTAAGTGTGTGTAAATACGTGAAAGCATGTGTAAGTGCGTGTATGTGCGTGTATGTACGTGTAAGTTTGTATAAGTATGCGTAAATGTGTGTAAGTGTGTGTGAATATGTGTAAGTGTGTGTAAGTATGTATAAGTTTGTATAAGTGTGTGTAAGTGCGTGTTGGTGCGTGTAAGTTTGTGTAAGTGCGTGTAAGTACATGTAAGTGTGTGTAAGTCCATGTAAGTTTGTGTTAGTGCGTGTAAGTTCATGTAAGTGCATGTAAGTGCGTGTAAGTGCGTGACAGTGCTTTTGAGTGCGTGTAAGTGCATATAAGTGCATGTAAGTTCGTGTAAGTGTGTAAGTGCGTGTAAATGTGTGTAAGTGCGTATAAGTGCATGTAAGTGCGTGTAAGTTTGTGAAAGTGCGTGTAAGTACGTATAAGTACGTGTAAGTGCGTGTAAGTTTATGTAAGTGTGTGTAAGTGCGTATACATTTGTATAAGTGTATGTAAGTGCATGAAAGTGCTTATACGTGCATGTAAGTGCGTGTAAGTGTGTGTAAGTGCATGTATGTGCGTGTATGTGCATGTAAATTTATGTAAGTGCGTGTAAGTGCGTGTAAATACATGTAAGTGTATGTAAGTGCGTGTAAGTTTGTGTAAGTGCGTGTAAGTGCGTATAAGTGCGTGTAAGTTCGTGTAAGTATGTGTAAGTGCGTGTAAGTTTGTGTAAGTGCATGTAAGTTTGTGTAAGTGCGTGAAAGTGTGTGTAATTGTGTGTAAGCACATGTAAGTGCGTGTAAGTGCGTGTAAGTGCGTGTAAGTTCGTGTAAGTGTGTGTAAGTCCGTTTAAGTTTGTGTAAGTGCATGTAAGTTAATGTAAGTGCGTGAAATTGTGTGTAATTGTGTGTAAGCGCATGTAAGTGCGTGTAAGTACATGTAAGTACGTGTAAGTTTGTGTAAGTGTGTGTAAGTGCATGTAATTCGTGTAATTGCGTGTAAGTGCGTGTATGTTCGTGTAAGTACGTGTAAATGCGTGTAAGTGCGTGTAAGTGCTTGTAAGTTTGTGTTAGCGCATGCAAGTGCGTGTAAGTGCGTGTAAGTTTGTGTAAGTGCATGTATGTACGTGTAAGTGCGTGTAAGTACGTGTACGTTCGTGTACATGCGTGTAAGTACGTGTCAGTGCGTGTAAGTGCATGTACATGTGTGTAAGTGCATGTAAGTGCGTGTAAGTGTGTGTAAGTATGTGTAAGTGCGTGTAAGTCCGTGTAAGTGTGTGCAAGTGCATGTTAGTGCGAGAAGTGCGTGTAAGTGCATATAAGTGCGTGTAAGTGTGTATCAGTTCGTTGAAGTGCGTGTTAGTGTGTGTAAGTGCGTGTTAGTGTGTGTAAGTATGTGTAAGTGTGTGTAAGTGCGTGTAAGTGAATGTAAGTTAGTGTAAATACGTGTAAGTGCCTGTAAGTACGTGTAAGTACGTGTAAGTGTGTGTTAGTCGAGTAAGTTTGTATAAGTGCGTGTATGTGTGTATAAGTTCGTTTAAATGCGTGTAAGTGTGCGTAAGTGCGTGTAAGTTCGTGTAAGTGCGTGTAAGTGTGTGTCAGTTTGTGTAAGTACGTGTAAGTGCGTGTAAGTTTGTGTGAGTGTGTGTAAGTGCATGTAAGTGCGTGTAAGTTTGTGTAAGTGCGTGTAAGTGTTTGTTAATGCCTGTAAGTGTGTGTAAGTGTGTGTAAGTGCGTGAAAGTGCGTGTAAGTTCCTATAAGTTTGTGTTAGTACGTGTAAGTGCATGTAAGTGTGTGTAAGTCTATGTAAGTACGTGTAAGTGTGTGTAAATACGTGTAAGTGTGTGTAAGTTTTTGTAAGTGCGTGTAAGTGCGTGTAAGTGTGTGTAAGTGCGTGTAAGTACGTGTAAGTGCGTGTAAGTGTGTGTAAGTACGTGGAAGAGCGTGTAAGTACGTGTAAGTCTATGGATGTGCGTGTTAGTGCGTGCAATTGCGAGTAAGTTTGTGCAAGTGTATGTAAGTGTGTGTAAGTGCATGTAAGTGAGTGTAAGTGTGTGTCAGTGCATGGAAGCATGTGTAAATGTGTCTAAGTGCGTGTAAGTATGTGTAAGTGCATGTAAGTGTGTGTCAGTGCGTGTAAGTGCGTGTAAGTGCATGTAAGTGTGTGTAAGTGCGTGTAAGTGTGTTTAAGTATGTGTAAGTGCGTGGAAGTGCGTGTAAGTGTGTGTAAGTGTGTGTAAGTGTGTGTAAGTACGTGTAAGTGCATGTAGGTGCATGTAGGTGTGGGTAAGTATGTGTAAGTGTGTGTAAGTGTGTGTAAGTGCGTGGAAGTGCGTGTAAGTGTGTGTAAGTGTGTGTAAGTGCGTGGAAGTGCGTGTAAGTGTGTGTAAGTGTGTGTAAGTGCGTGGAAGTGCGTGTAAGTGTGTGTAAGTGTGTGTAAGTGCGTGGAAGTGCGTGTAAGTGTGTGTAAGTGTGTGTAAGTGCGTGGAAGTGCGTGTAAGTGTGTGTAAGTGTGTGTAAGTGCGTGGAAGTGCGTGTAAGTGTGTGTAAGTGTGTGTAAGTGCGTGGAAGTGCGTGTAAGTGTGTGTAAGTGTGTGTAAGTGCGTGGAAGTGCGTGTAAGTGTGTGTAAGTGTGTGTAAGTGCGTGGAAGTGCGTGTAAGTGTGTGTAAGTGTGTGTAAGTGCGTGGAAGTGCGTGTAAGTGTGTGTAAGTGTGTGTAAGTGCGTGGAAGTGCGTGTAAGTGTGTGTAAGTGTGTGTAAGTGCGTGGAAGTGCGTGTAAGTGTGTGTAAGTGTGTGTAAGTGCGTGGAAGTGCGTGTAAGTGTGTGTAAGTGTGTGTAAGTGAGTGTAAGTGCATCTAAGTGCGTGTTAGTGCATGTTAGTGTGTGTAAGTGCATGGAAGTACGTGGAATTGCGTGTACGTACATGTAAGTGCATTTAAGTGCATGTAAGTGCGTGTAGGTGCATTTAAGTGCATGTAAGTGCATGTAAGTGCATGTAAGTACGTGTAAGTGCGTGTAAGTGCGTGGAAGTGTGTGTACGTGTGTGCAAGTATATGTAAGTGTGTGTACGTGCGTGTAAGTGTGTGTAAGTGTGTGTCAGTGTGTATCAGTACGTGTACGTACTTGTAAGGTTGTGTAAGTGCGGATAAGTGCGTGTAAGTACCTGTAAGTGCGTGTTAGTGCATGTAAGTACGTGGAAGTTTGTGTAAGTTTGTGTAAGTGTGTGTAAGTGTGTGTAAGTGCGTGTAAGTACATGTAAGTGCGTGTACGCACGTGTCAGTGCGTGTAAGTGCATGTAGGTGCGTGTAAGTGCGTGTAAGTGCGTGTAAGTGCATGTAAGTGCGTGTAAGTGTATGTAAGTGTGTATAAGTGGGTGTAAGTGCGTGTAAGTACGTGTAGGTACGTGAAGGTACGTGTAAGTGCATGTAAGTGCGTGTAAGTGGGTGTAAGTGTGTGTAAGTGTGTGCAAGTATGCGTAAGTTCGTATTAATGTGTGTAAGTGCGTGTAAGTGTGTGTAAATGCGTGTAAGCGCGTGTACGTTTGTGTATGTGCGTGTAAGTATGTGTAAGTTTGTGTTAGTCCGTGGAAGTGCGTGTAAGTGCATGTAAGTGCGTGTAAGTGCATGTAAGTGCCTGGTTTTTTGTGTCAATGTGTATAAGGGTGTGTAAGTGCGAAGTGCGTGTATGTACGTGTAAGTACGTGTAAGTGCGTGTAAGTTTGTGTAAGTGCATGTAAGTGCATGTAAGTGCGTGTAAGTTCATGTAAGTGGATGTACGTGCGTGTAAGTGCGTGTAAGTGCGTGTCAGTTCGTGTAAGTTTGTGTACGTGCGTGTAAATGGGTGTAAGTGCGTGTAAGTGCGTGTAAGTGCGTGTAAGTGTGTATAAGTACGTGTAAGTGCGTTTAAGTGCGTGTAAGTACGTGTAAGTGCACGTAAGTGTGTATAAGTGCGTGTATGTACATGTATATACGCGTTAGTGTAAATGTGTGGAAGTGTGTGTAAGTACATGTAAGTGCGTGTAAGTGTGTGTAAGTTCGTGTAAGTGCGTGTAAGTGCGTGTACGTTTGTGTAAGTGTGTGTACGTGCATGTAAGTGCGTGTAAGTTCTTGTAAGTGTGTGTAAGTGCGTGTTAATGCGTGTAAGTGCATGTGAGTGTGTGTAAGTGCGTTTAAGTGTGTGAAAGTGTATGCAAGTTCATGTTAGTTTGTGTTAGTGCGTGTAAGTTTGTATAAGTTTGTGTAAGTCCGTGTAAGCACGTGTAAGTACGTGTAAGTGCGTGTAAGTGCATGTAAGTTTGTGTAAGTGAGTGTAAGTACGTGTACGTGTGTGGAAGTGCGTGTAAGTGCGTATAAGTACGTATAAGTGTGTGTAAGTGCATGTATGTGCGTGTAAGTGCGTGTAAGGGCCTGGAAGAGTGCGTAAGTACGTGTAAGTTCATGGAAGTGCGTGTTAGTATGTGCAAGTGCATGTAAGTTTGTACAAGTGAATGTAAGTGTGTATATGTGCGTGTGAGTGCGTGTAATTGCGTGTAAGTGCGTATAAGTGAGTGTAAGTACGTGTAAGTATGAATAAGTGCATATTAGTGCGTATAAGTATGTGTAAGTGCATGTAAGTGCGTGTAAGTGCGTGTAAGTGTATGTAAGTGTGTGTAAGTGCGTGTAAGTGCATGTAAGTGCGTGTACATGCGTGTAAGTATGTGTAAGTGTATATAAGTGCTTGTAGGTGCGTGTAAGTGTGTGTCTAAGTGCATGTAAGTACATGTAAGTGCGTGTAAATACGTGTAAGTAGGTGTAAGTGTGTGTAAGTGTGTATAAGTGCGTTTTAGTGCGTGTAAGTGCGTGTCAGTACGTGTAAATGCGTGTAAATGCGTGTAAGTTTGTGTAAGTATGTATAAGTGCGTGTAAGTGTGTGTAAGTATGTGTAAGTGCGTGTAAGTGTGTGTAAGTGTGTGTAAGTGTGTGGAAGTGTGTATAAGTGCTTGTAAGTACGTGTAAGTGCATGTAAATGTGTGTAAGTGCGTGTAAGTGCGTGTAAGTGCGTGTAGGTATGTATACGTTCATGTAAGTGCGTGTAGGTACAGGAAGTACGCGTAAGTGTGTGTAAGTACGCGTAAGTGCGTGTAAGTATGTGTAAGCGAGTGTAAGTGCATGTAGGTGCGTGTAAGTAGGTGTAAGTACATGTAAGTGTGTGCAAGTGCATGTAAGTGCGTGTTTGTGCGTGTAAGTGCGTGTAAGTACGTGTAAATGAGTGTAAGTGCGTGTAAGTTGTGTACGTACGTGTAAGTATGTATAAGTGCATGTTAGTGCGTGTAAGTGCGTGTAAGTACGTGTAAGTGCACGTAAGTGCATGTAAGTGCGTGTAAGTGCGTGTAAGTACGTGTAAGTTCGTGTAAGTACGTGTAAGTATGTGTAAGTATGTATAAGTGCGTGTAAGCGTGTGTAAGTGCGTGTAAGTGCGTGTAAGTGTGTGCAAGTGCGTGTAAGTGCGAGAAGTGGGTGTAAGTGCGTGTAAATGTGTGTAAGTGCATGTAAGTGTGTGTCAGTTCGTTTAAGTACGTGTGAGTGTGTGTAAGTACATGTAAGTTTGTGTAAGTACGTGTAAGTGCGTGTTAGTGCATGTAAGTATGTGTAAGTGCGTGTAAGTGCGTGTAAGTATGTGTAAGTTTGTGTAAGTGTATGTAAGTGTGTATAAGTGCTCATAAGTGCATTTAAGTACGTGTAAGTTAGTGTTAATGCGTGTAAGTACGTGTAAGTACGTGTAAGTGCGTGTAAGTGTGTGTTAGTCGAGTAAGTATGTATAAGTACGTATAAGTACATGTACGTTCATGTAAGTGTGCTTAAGTGCGTGTAGGTTCGTGTAAGTGCGTGTAAGTATGTGTAAGTTCGTGTAAGTGTGTGTAAGTGCATGTAAGTTCGTGTAAGTGTGTGTAAGTGCATGTAAGTGCATGTAAGTTCGTGTAAGTGTGTGTAAGTACGTGTTAATGCGTGTAAGTGCATGTAAGTGTGTGTAAGTACGTGAAAGTACATGTAAGTTCTCGTAAGTTCGTGTTAGTGTATGTAAGTGTGTGTAAGCACGTGTAAGTTTGTGTAAGCGGGTGTAAGTGCGTGTAAGTGCGTGGAAGTGCGTGGAAGTGTGTATAAGTACGTGTAAGTGTGTGTAAGTACGTCTTAATGCGTGTAAGTGCATGTAAGTGTGTGTCAGTTCGTTTAAGTACGTGTGAGTGTGTGTAAGTACATGTAAGTTTGTGTAAGTACGTGTAAGTGCGTGTAAGTGCATGTAAGTGCGTGTAAGTACGTGTAAGTATGTGTAAGTGCGTGTAAGTGCGGGTAAGTACGTATAAGTGCGTGTAAGTACGTGTAAGTATGTGTAAGTGCGTGTAAGTGCGGGTAAGTACGTATAAGTGCGTGTAAGTACGTGTAAGTATGTGTAAGTGCGTGTAAGTGCGGGTAAGTACGTATAAGTGCGTGTAAGTACGTGTAAGTATGTGTAAGTGCGTGTAAGTGCGTGGAAGTGTGTATAAGTACGTGTAAGTGTGTGTAAGTGCGTGTAAGTTCGTGTAAGTGTGTGTAAGTGCATGTAAGTGCATGTAAGTTCGTGTAAGTGTGTGTAAGTACGTGTTAATGCGTGTAAGTGCATGTAAGTGTGTGTAAGTACGTGAAAGTACATGTAAGTTCTCGTAAGTTCGTGTTAGTGTATGTAAGTGTGTGTAAGCACGTGTAAGTTTGTGTAAGCGGGTGTAAGTGCGTGTAAGTGCGTGTAAGTGTGTGTAAGTTCATGTAAGTGCTTGTAAGTGCGTGTAAGTGCGTGGAAGTGCGTGGAAGTGTGTATAAGTACGTGTAAGTGTGTGTAAGTACGTGTAAGTCCGTGTAAGTATGTATAAGTGCATGCAAGTGCGTGTAAGTGCGAGAAGTACGTGTAAGTGCGTGTAAGTGCATGTAAGTGCGTGTAAGTACGTCTAAGTGCGTGTAAGTGCATGTAGGTGTGTGTAAGTATGTGTAAGTACATGTAAGTGTATGCAAGTGTGTGTTAGTGCGTGTTAGTGCATGTAAGTGCGTGTAAGTGCATGTAAATGCATGTAAGTATGTGTAAGTATGTGTAAGTACGTGTAAGTATGTGTAAGTGTGTGTTAGTGCGTGTAAGTGCGTGTAAGTGCGTGGGAGTGCGGGTAAGTTTATGTAAGTGCATGTAAGTGCGTGTAAGTGCGTGTAAGTGCATGTAAGTTCGTGTAAATGCATGTAAGTGTGTGTAAGTATGTGTAAGTGTGTGTAAGTATGTGTAAGTGCGTGAAACTGCGTGTCAGAGCGTATGAGTGTGTATAAGTGCCTGTAAGTCCATGTAAGTACGTGCAATTTTGTGTATGTTCGTGTAAGTGCTTGTAAGTGCGTGTAAGTACATGTAAGTGCATGTACATGCGTGTACAAGTGTGTAAGTGCGTGTAACTGTGTGTAGGTGCGTATAAGTTCGTGTAAGTGCGTGTAAGTACGTGTAAGTGTGTTTAAGTGCATGTAAGTGCGTGTAAGTTTGTGTAAGTGTGTGTAAGAGCGTGTAAGGCCGTGTTAGTGCATGTAAGTGCATGTAAGTACATGTAAGTGCATGTAAGTACATGTAAGTACGTGTAAGTCCGTGTATGTATGTGTAAGTGCGTGTAAGTGTGGGTAAGTACGTATAAGTGCGTGTAAGTACGTGTAAGTGTGTGCAAGTGTATGTAAGTGCGTGTTAGTGCATGTAAGTGCATGCAAGTGTGTGTAAATGCGTGTAGGTACGTGTACGTTCGTGTAAGTGCATGCGAGTATGTGTAAGTGCGTGCGTGTAAGTGTGTATAAGTGTATGTAAGTGTGTATAAGTGCATGTAAGTACCTGTTTTTTTGTGTAAGTACGTCTAAGTGTGTATAAGTACGTGTAAGTGTGTGTAAGTATGTGTAAGTACATTAAATGTGTGTAAGTGCGTGTAAGTGTGTGTAAGTGCATCTAAGTATGTGTAAGTGCGTGGAAGTGCGTGTAAGTGCGTGTAAGTATGTGTCAGTGTGTGTCAGTACGTGGAAGTGCATGTAGGTGCGTGTACGTGTGTCTACGTGTGTGTACGTATGTGTAAGTGCGTGTAGGTACGTGTTAGTGCGTGTAAGTGCGTGTAAGTGCGTGTAAGTGCGTGTAAGTATGTGTAAGTGCGTGTAAGTGCGTGTAAGTACGTGTAAGTGCGTGTAAGTGCGTGTACGCGCGTGTAAGTACGTGTAAGTGCGTGTAGGTGTGTGTAAGTACGTGTAAGTGCGTGTAAGTGCGTGTAAGTGTGTGTAAGTGTGTGTAAGTGCGTGTGAGTACATGTAAGTGCATGTAAGTGCGTGTAAGTGTGTGTAAGTACATGTAAGTACGTGGAAGTATGTAGAAGTATGTGTAAGTGCGTGCAAGTGCATGTAAGTGCGTGTAGGTGTGTGTAAGTGTGTGTAACTGTGTGTTAGTATGTGTAAGTGCGTGTAAGTGTGTGTAAATACGTGTAAGTGCGTGTAAGTTCGTGTAAGTACGTGTAAGTGCGTGTGAGTGCATGTAAGTGCATGTAAGTGTGTGTAGGTGCGTATAAGTACGTGTATGTTTGTGTAGGTGCGTGTAAGTCCGTGTAAGTGCGTGTAAGTGTGTATAAGTGTGTGTAAGTGCGTGTAAGTGTGTGCAAGTACGTAATAGTGCGTGTAAGAGCGTGTAAGTGCGTGTAAATGGGTCTAAGTGCATGTTAGTCTGTGTGAGTGTGTGTAAGTATGTGTAAGTTCGTGTTAGTGTGTGTAAGTACGTGTAAGTGTGTGTAAGTGCGTGTAAGTGCATGTAAGTACGTGTAAGTTCGTGTAAGTGCGTGTAAGTGTGTGTAAGGGCGTGTAAGTGCGTGTAAGTGCATGTAAGTGTGTGTACGTGCGTGTAAGTGGGTGTAAGTACGTGTAAGTGTGTGTAAGTATGTGTAAGTACGTGTAAGTGTGTGTAAGTGCGTGTAAGTATCTGTCAGTGCATGTAAGTGCTTGTAAGGTCGTGTAAATACGGGTAAGTGCATGTAAGTGTGTGTAAGTACGTGTAAGAGCGTGCAAGTTTGTGTAAGTTGGTGTAAGTGCGTGTAAGTACGTGTAAGTGAGTGTAAGTGCATGTAAGTGCATGTACGCGTGTGTAAGTGCGTGCAAGTGTGTGTAGGTGTGTGTAAGTATGTGCAAGTGCGTGTAAGCGCATGTAAGTGCATGTAACTGCATGTAAGTGTGTGCTAGTGAGTGTAAGTGTGTGTTAGTGCGTGGAAGTACGTGTAAGTGTGTGTAAGTATGTGTAAGTGTGTGTAAATACATGTAAGTGTGTGTAAGTTTGTGTTTGTGCGTGTAAGTATGTGTCAGTGTGTCTTAGTATATGTATGTGCGTGTAAGTGCGTGTAAGTGCGTGTAAGTGCGTATAAGTGCGTGTAAGTGTGTGTAAGTGCATGTATGTGCATCTAAGTGCGTGTAAGGGTGTGTAAGTGCGTGTAAGTTTGTGTTAGTGCGTGTAAGTACGTGAAAGTGCGTGTAAGTGCGTGTAAGTACGTGTAAGTTCGTGTTTGTGCGTGTAAGTGCGTTTAAGTACGTGTAAGTGTGTGTAAGTTTGTGTGAGTGTGTATAAGTGTGCGTAAGTGTGTGTAAGTGTGTGTAAGTGTGTGTAAGTGTGTGTAAGTGTGTGCAAGTGCGTGTAAGTGTGAGAAGTGCATGTAAGTGCGTGTAAGTACATGTAAGTGCGTGTCAGTTCGTTTAAGTGTGTGTAAGTACATGTAAGTACGTGTAAGTTTGTGTAAGTGTGTATAAGTGCGTGTAAGTGCGTGTAGGTGCGT
>SZWC01004446.1:147088-162127 GCA_023375785.1 Penium margaritaceum | reverse complement strand
ATATCTATATCTATATCTATATCTATATCTTTATCTATATCTATATCTATATCTATATCTATATCTATATCTATATCTATATCTATATCTATATCTATATCTATATCTATATCTTTATCTATATCTATATCTATATCTCTATCTTTATCTATATCTATATATATATATCTATATCTATATCTATATCTATGTCTATATCTATATATATATATATCTATATCTATATCCATATCTTTATCTATATCTATATCTATATCCATATCCATTTCCAAGCCTAAAGCACATGTGTTACAACATGGAGTCTCAACGACTAATCGTTGTGTGAATTGTTCATGGCACAAAAAACAGCCGCTACACGTCTTGACGGAAGCAGACGTCGTTCAACGGCACTCCTGTTCGGTCTCGTTGAAATAGAAAAAGACCCGACGCATTGTCGAAATCGAAGTATGCCTGCCCTGTTTCACGTCAAAACTTAGGACACGCGCAATTAATGAAAAAGTGATTTTTTCTTCGATAAAACTATGGCTCATGTCATCCGTCGAAATCCAAGCGCAATAGGTTATTATGAACCGTCCCGGTTCATGAACAACAAGCTGGATTTTCAGTCAGTGAGTCATCAACACTGTGAAAGAAAATAGGATAATTCTCTCACCATCGAAACATGATCACTTGCATGGTACTTGGACCTAAGCTGCAGCTTGTCGGTCAGTACGGCTAGCAGCCTCCCCCCTTTAGGTTGGAGCGTCCGCGCGACAACAATGTTGGACGTCCCCAACCTCTTATGGTTGCAGTCCATGAATACCGCCCTACGGGATTGTTGTTCACTTTTTACGCATTTATGTGTTACCCTACTGATCCTTGATTTTGATATTAATATTTTTCGGGCTCATCGAGTTTGAACGAATTTTTTCGATACGCCGAATTCAAAGGATCACAAAATTATTTATCAAGTGCAATAATCGCATTGAAGGGTTCATGGAGAAAATTTGGGACACCAGCTTCAAAATGCCATGTAGTTGGGTACTAATGTGTTGTTCTCTAAAAAACAAGAAAAGGACTTCGACGAGCAGCGCTTGCCTCCACGAGCGCGAGCGTTCAAACGCGAAAAATTCCTCGTGTTTGAACGCGAGAAGTGGGGAAGCGGGGCAGCGGGGCAATGAGAGAGCGGGGGAACTACTCTCTCGCTCTCCTGCTGCCCCGCTACGTCGCTGCCACGGTGTCCCAGTGCCCCGCTGTCCCGCTGCCCGGAGCCCCACTACCCCGCTGCCCGGCTGCCCAACTACCCCGCTGTAGTGCTAGCCCGCTGCGCTGCTGCCACGCTGCCACGTCGCTGCCACATCGGCCCATAACAACCTCGCGAGCAAACGGGGCACCAACGCCGAATTCAAGGAACACCGAGTAATTGAACTCGGCCACTCGCCGAATTCAAGGGTCCACCTAGTGAGTTTTGGACAAAATTAACAACCCACCTAAATAATTTGAACCCGGCAAAAATTGAACGAAAGTAAGGATCACAAAACTCATGAAAATCTAGTCGTTGGAACTAAGGATCACTAGGGTACCCCCTGACACGCGTCGATCCGTGCGACCTGCAAGCTCGCTTTAATACTCGTTGACCACCCATGTGGGCAACCAAGATTCAAGCTCCCATCAGTTATGTCCGGGTCCACACCTGGTCCAACAAATGAGGCATTCTATAACAACCCGCGACCGGAGAGTACGCTCTTGGTGCTGGAGTAGGCAAAGAACCTCGTATTGACCATCGATAGCAAGAACTGTCGGTGGTGGTTGAATGGTTATCGTTGCCATGTATGGAGCCAACAGGCTCACGTGAAACACGTCATGTATCTTCATACTCAACGGAACCAGCAATCGGTATGCCAGTGGCCCGATGCGTGCAATGGTGGGAAATGATCCGATCCACTTCGGTAGAAGTTTTAACGTCCCCAGCGACTTCAGCCGAAGATTCTTACTACTAAGCAACACTATGTCACCAATGTCAAACGATACCTCACGACGATTTTTGTCGGCATATGCCTTTTGTCGTTGCCGAGCAGCTTGAAGGTGAAGCTTTGCCGCTTGTAACAAGGAGTCAATGCGCTTGGTAAAGGCTTGAGCAGATGGAACCTGTCCTTCTATATGCCCACTCTTCACCAATGAAGAGGGCACCTCTGGATGCCGACCACTGTTCAACACAAATGGTGTAAACTGTGTAGACTACTTCACCGAGTTATTCACCGCAAACTCTGTCGGTGCTAGGAATTTGTCCCAGTCATTCATGGAAGGGTCCACGTACATCCGGAGCATTTGTTCCAGAGTGCGGTTCATGTGATCTGTTTTTCCGTCGGTTTGAGGGTGAAACGGTGTCGAAGTCTTCGTGCATCTTTTGCCAGAACTTACTAGTAAATTCTTGATCACGATCCGAGATAATGTGCAACGGCATGCCGTGGTACTTTTTGACACCCTAAAAAGAGAGACAAGTTGTCTCCTCTGCATTCACATTAGTGGTTGTAGGAATGAGGTGTGTCATCTTTGTCAGGAGGTCCACGACGACTAGTATTGCATTGTGACCACAGTCTGTGTCCGGAAGACATGTAATGAAGTCCATGCTGACACACTCCCTTGGAGTCTCAGGAACAGGAAGCTATTTGAGGTGTCCAACAGGCTTCTTGTTACTAGCCTTATTCCAAAGACATGGGTCGTATGTCATGCAGTACTTACGGAAATCGACACTCCATCCTGGCCACCAATAGTGGCCCGAGGTCCCACATGACCTGCGACCGGCGGGTCGTGGAACTTGGAGATAATATTTGCTTGAAGGTCTCCCGAGTTTGGCACAACCTATTCTCCGTGCCAAAAGATTCTTGCGGCCTCCACCAATCCGTACATGTCCAGATTTTGACAGTCTCGAAACCAAGAATCCTCACAGTATCCAATCTGGATCATGTCTACAAAACCGTTGTAATGGATAATATCTCAAGGTGGTTGCCGCAAAGGTGCAGGGGGATCTGGTATTTGTACTGTTGCTATTGCAATGGCCATGAAACACCCACCAACCTCGGTGGTTGCTTTTATTTCCACAGGTTGTCGACTTAGTGGATCAGCCACATTGATGCGTCCCGGCCTATATTCCCATGTGAACAAGAATCGGCTCAGGTATTTGCTCCAACGCGCTTGTCGTCTTGATAGGTTAGGTTGTGTTTGGAAAAACACCAATGGGTTATGGCCGGTCATGTCCATCCCACCTCCTTTAATACCCTCGAGGTAGTTATGCCACATCTTGAAAGTGTACTATACCACAAGGAGCTCTTGATCCCCAGTCGTGTACCACATTTTCGTAGGGATGAGCTTCCGGCTCTCATGCGCGATTGGGTGACCGTTCTGCATGAGGACTGCTCCAAGTCCTACTACCAACGCATCACATCGAACCTCCCATCGGTGTGAAAGATCTAGAGGAGCTAGGATGGGCGCTGTGGATATAAGCTCTTTGACTCTGAGTAAAGCGTTCTCGCAATCAGATGTCCATTCCCAGTACATGTCTTTCCGTGTGAGCCTGGTTAGCGGTGCTGCCAAGGTCGAATACCCTTGCATAAACAGTCGAAAGTAGTTTGCAAGGCCGAGAAAAGACCAAATCTGCCCAAAGTTTTTCGGGCGTGGCCAGTCTGCAACGGCTTGGACGTTGTATGGGTCGACACGAATGCCGTCCTTGCCAATGATGTGTCCAAGGCATTCGAGCTCATCTTGTGCAAACTTGCACTTGCTCACTTTTGCATAGAACTTCTGTTCCCGAAGGATTGCGAGGACTTTGCGCAGATGTTCTATGTGCTCCTCCATTGATTTGGAGAGAAGCAGGATGTCATCTAGGTCAACCAAGACAAACTGAGCGAGTTGATTGGCGAACGTTCAGTTCATTTCTCTGTGGAAGGTTGTCGGGGCATTTGTAAGTCCAAAGCATAACACTCGAAACTGATGTCCCATGTACATTAGAAACATGGTTTCGGACACATCATTCTCTATGATGCAGATTTGATGGTACCGTTGAGACAAATCCAAGGATAAAAATACTTTTGTCCCTTAGAGTTGGTCAAAAAGGTCCTCAATCCACGGTTAAGGGAATCGATTTTCCCCGTCAGCTTGTTTAACGCCCGGTAATCCATGCACATGCGTAAACCACTGTCTTTTTTGTTCACAAAAAGGATCGACACACTGTACGGCAAGCTACTTGGCTCGATCCATCCTTTTGCAAGGTACTCTTTGATTTGGCGTTCAACCTCTGGCCTTTTTATTGGACTAAGGCGATACATGGGTCTGAACACAGGGGTCGCTTCTGGTTGCAACAGAATATTGTGGCCCATATGTCTTTTTGGTGGAAGCCAAGTCGGTGGGTCTTGGAATACATTCAAGAACTTTGCTAATAGGGATTTGATCTCTTGTGGCGTGTCTTCCTCCACGTCGTTCTACACTTTCTGCAGCTGAGCCAAGAAGTATCGACAATCTCGTCAAATACGTCTCCTGACTTGCACCGCAGGCAAGTTGGCATGGACTTTGAGTCAGACCGGCGATAAATCCGTACTCGGAATCAATTTAAAGGGATGCTGTCCTTTTTGGAGGATCCAACACTTTGATTCAAAGCACATTAGAGCCTTGTTTTCACAAAGCCAGGGATCTCCTAGCACCATGTCAAACGGATCAAGAAGGTTGAGAACCTTGAACGTGGCACTATGCGTGTCCCCTTGAATACAAAATTTTGCTGTACAAGTACCGATCACGGGTACCGTATGGTTTTCACCGAGGAGAACTGCGCCACTCGATGGCTCGTACTTCAGGTTGACTTGTCGGGTAAAGCCAAGGCTAACAGAGGAGTCATCTCCTCCAGTGTCAACAAGTATGTTCACGGGAGCACCAGCAAAGTGTCCTTTGAGCTGCATCGTCATGTTGCCTCCACTTTTCCGAGTGAACAGGCTGGACGATGACAAGCCGGGTTTGTGATAAACACAGAATCTAGACGGCGGACGCCGTAGCTCCCATGATTCACCTACTCTTGTCCACATCTTGTGGGGATGTGTGAATTAGGCTAGCACCTTCCTGTCTTTAAATTTCACTAGGTTGAAATCATCGACTAAAGGTATTGCGAACGTGATTGAACACATCGCTTTGAGGTCGTTTGCTTCAATCATTGTGTTGCACAATTCTTGCACAGTGGTCGGTATCGCCACCACTAAGCAGGTTTGGTCATGTAACTTGTCTGGTGATGCAAGTTTTAGTGAGCAATGTCGATCAACAAGTGCAGAACGAGGTTCAATGAGAGGGGAGAAAACAACAGAGAAAGTTGAACTCGTCAAGAACTCAAACTCTTTAACATCCTCGTTTTAAAACATAAACCCACACTCATGATCAAGGCTTATCCCTGACAGGTCCCCACTAACGTCAATCAGGGGTGGGGAAAACCCACCCCACGGCCTTGTTCGCTACCAAGACGGGACCCATTACCGCGTCTGCGTCCCTATCCACGGCCCTGTCTGTGACCTCCTGCTATAGCCTCCCCATGAGGTGCTGCGGCTGCGACTAACACCGTGGCCTCTTGTCCATCGCCAGCAGCCTCCAGGCACTGACCCCTGAAGTGTTCGGGCTGCATGCAGTTGTGGCACAATCCCTCCCGGAAGGATGTGATACGACGCTCGCGCACCTCCTTCAGCATGTCATTGTCGTGGCCACGCTTGTGACTGGGGGGGGCTTGTTCCAACCAGTCTTCTTGGTTGAGGAGCTTGCCGGTGCTTGCCCTGGACCACGCCCCGCTGCCCGGCTGTCCCTCCAACCCCTGCAGCCTCCATGCGTGTATTGTGATCTTGCTGTGCATGCACGCTCGACCGTGCATCTGAGTAGTGCTCCGGGTTCGCCGACTACACTTCGCGCATGTAGTCACGCAACGCCCTCCAGCTTGTCCAAGCTTGGCCCATTACAGTCGTGCTGGTCTTGTCCTTCAGCTTCTCGCTGGCAAGACCATCGAGCAAGTACTCCAGCAACAAGCACTCTGGGTACTTGGAGGTCTGGGTACCATCGCTCTCAATGAAGCTTTTGGCTTCCTCTACAAGCGCGGTAAACTCGCTCGAGTAGTCCTCAAGCGAGTTACCCTGCTACCTAAATTCCTTGGTCTTGTGGAAGGTGTGCTGCGCTTCCACGCGCTGGGTACATTTTTTATGCATGATTGCATAGAAGGTTTCCCATGGCATAGGCTACCACTGAAGGAGAAGCCTTTGCGCACTCCACTCTTTGACCACGTACTTGAAGAGCTTGTCTTCAAGTCGCGTTGTGGCGAGGTCAACCCACTAACTAAGTGGAGCCTTGTGGACGCGTAGGATGTGCTCCATGTGGTTCATCCAATCGTTGTGCTCTTCGTCAGGGTCCCCCTCCGGGAGATCCTCCTCCACCGCATCGTCCGTCGCATGGGGGTCACCCACATGCGCGTTGACGTTCTTGTTGAGCACTTTTACGGCCTCCCCATGCTTCTTTGTGTTGCCGAGGTTGGCATCGGTTACCTTCAGCGATACGGCTGCCTTTGGTTTGGCAACCTTGCTCGCGGCGGCTCCCAAGACTTGGAGTCCGCCAAGGTCTTGTGGTGAGGCCGTCACCACCTTGCCCTTGTTGGTCTTCGACGGTCGGGCACTTGCCATCGCGTTGTCCATGCAACTAGCACGTGAAAGTGGTTGTGGGGATCACCCCACAACTTTGAGGAGGGATCGCCTCCCACGAACTCCTTGCTCTCACGATTGGTGAGGCAATTATGAATTCAATTTCTAGTTTCCTAGACCGCTACGTTGGTGCAAGGGCGTGGTTTTTGAAAACTAGTCTTCCTAAGCCGTGACTCACGGCCATTGACTAGGACTAGTATCCAGGAAAACAGAAGATTAGCGTACAAGGGAATGACAAAAACAAATGTGAGTGCCGCTCACAAAACAAGGACAAAGAATGGGGAGAGGAGATCTAGCAAGACCTCGCAACTCCTTCACTCCCTCTTCTAATGACTTGTCCTCCCTTTGTCATCTTGTCTTCTTGGTTTTCTCTTCACGCTCCTTGACGCCTCTCGCGTTCGTGGAGGGCGTCTCCCTTGAGCCGGTGGCGTCAGCGAGCCTTAAAAAATCTTCAAGGTTTCACCCTCCTTTTTGGGGTGCTCTCAGGTCGTGAGAGTCACTGTTCTTGGGAGAGGGAGTTCTCCCAATTTATTGGACGAGGGAGGGGGAGGGATTTTTGTACAAGGGGAGGATTTCTTGGTTTTGAGGATGGTAAATCTCCATCCCATCCCACAAAAGTCCTCCTAGTCCCCTGGAAGTGAAGAGAGGCTCGAAGGGAGTGCCTCGACCAAGTAGGATTTTTTTCCAGCTCTCCAACACCATTTACAGCGCTTCAATCCGTGAAGTATGGATGGCATAGTCCCTTGTGGATTTTTTACTACTGCTTGTAGCTATTGGCGCCGTTTTCTGTACGACGTAGCTGTTGTTTCCGTCGACCCTTTGGCACGGGGGTTGTCTGGCTCTAAGTACAACTATAACAGGGCGGAACCTCCAGCTCCTGCTCTGAAGTCATCGTCGGAGTTCGCAGCATGGCGTTCTCAGTCCGCGTCAGGAGTTTCCCCCCCTCCTAGAACTTAAGAGCAATCTTCGTCGATGACCTAGAGCAAGGAGACTCGAATGTTTCGAGTATCCGGATGCCCATTTCCGTTTTTGTCTAACCCCCTCATTCTGGGTCCTAAACAAAGGCGTATTACCTCGAACTCCTAAGTTTGCATGAATTTTCTGGTTAAGATAATCGCTGTTTTTACTAAATGAACTCGAGTTCCTGGTTTGACGCGTCAGCGCGAAATCATCGCGTGCGAGGCACGATTGGCGATTTTGTGCCAACGTTTCTCGTGCGCTCCTCGCTCCTCGCTGTCACCTTGCTCCCCCTATCCCTCGTCCTTGCTTGCTCGCTTGCAAGGAGGGCAAGGGGGGGGCAAGGGCACGAGGCTACGAGGCCTCGCCCTCGAGGCCCTTGTGGCCCCTCAGCCGCCGATTGGGCTGAGGCCGCCATCGGCGGCTAGTGGCTGGCCGGCTGGTGGCTGGTTGGTCGCTTTGCCGACCGCCGGCCGTCCAGCCGGCCCGCAGCGAGCTTGTTGGCGGCCAGGACTGTTGTTGTGTGTGTCATACACAGCTTACAGTGACCCCTCGGCTCATGTCCATTCACGTGCAGATCCCCGAGACTGGAGACGGTGGCAGAAGGTTGGCGGCCGGCGGCGACGGGCGCCCAGAAGACTTCTGTATTGTTTAGATTCCTGTTGTGTCACAGAAGATAGGCATGCAGCCTATCAGGACGTATATCTTGTCGATGCGATCGTTCTGGTTCAAACGGCTTGTTGTTCCGACGTATCTGCAGGGAATTGTGGCCATAACTCTGTTTTTTCCATCGTTTTGTCTTGCTAGAAAACAACGCCCTTGTACGGCGCGTTTGTGTGCACTAGGTCCGTGACGCTGTTTAGGTTGCCCAGACCTCAGTTGTCATTTCTCTCTGCACAGTTTGACATTTGCAGCTTCTGACACTTGTACTTGTGTCCCTAACCTACTCCTTGCTATCCTCACCTCCACTTGTGTGTGCTCGTGAGTTAGCTGGTCGGCTTGTACTGCCACGCCAGCGGCAGCAAAGCTAGGAAGCTGTCTCTCATGGAATCAGAGCGGCGAGCCAATGCTCGCACAGCTGCGTAGCAGAGACGCAGCGACTGTAGTGGCAGAGAGCGACCGTAGCCGTTGCCTTAAGTAGCAGCAGCAGCGCCCCCTGTCTTGGCGAGAGGTCGTGGGAGGACCCACCACCATTCCCAGTGTTTTTTTACATATCCGCAGCAGTTCCACGGCCGTTCCGCGGAAACTCTACGGTGTTCCGCGGCGATGAGGCCTCCGTAGTATTCGCGGCAGCTCCACGACCGCAACAGAACCCGTCGACGGTGTCGCGGATCTACCACCGCCGCACGTTGTGTTCCGAAGCTCTCACTCCGCAGTGACGGTATCACGGCAGCTTCGCGGTGTTCCACTGATCCGCGACGGTCCTGGAACAACCACGGCAATGCCCCACTCTGCTGGGACGGCCGCGAGTCCGCGCCCGTTCCACGGCGATTCACCGGTCGCCAGTCGCGGCAGCCGTGCGGTGGTGGCGGAACGCACTTACTTGGTGCCCTGACAGTTCGAGGCACTCTGCCACGTTCCGCACTTGCGCGACCGCGGTGGCTATTCGCGTCACCCCGCTGTACTCCGCGTCAACGCAACCCCACTCAGCCCAAGATAACCCGCGGTAATCCGCAGTGAACTTCCGCGGTGAGGCGTACCGCGAGGGGTCCCGCGGAGACGTTCCATAGGGGAGTTCCGCGGAGGCGTTTCGCGGCAGTAACTCAACAAAAAAAGGAAGGGGAAAGAGAAGGAGGGAGCAACCAGTCGCCATGCTGAAGCAAACCCCCGCCAATGCCACCAACGACGCAGCTGCCGAGGACAGCTCTGTCAGCGGCCACCAAGCCCGACGACATTGGCAAGCCAAGTGCGCGCGTTCGCTGACCCTCAGGCGGAGAGTCGCAATGCTCTGACAAAGCAGGTCGCTGAGCTGCACGATCTGATCAGAGGCCTACTGCCTTAGCAACAGCAGGCCCAGCAGTAGCAGCAACACCCGTCAGCAGACCCAAGCGAGGATCACCTCGCACCCGGCAGCAATGCAGATGAGGTTGCAGAGACCCACTCCGACTCTGTCGAGGAGGGTGAGGAGGAGCTGCTGGGAGCACACCTCATCCGCCTGGAGGCACACCGTAGAGCGTGCGAGGCCAGTGCCGCCCTCTAGGGCACGAGCTCCAGTGCCAACGCCGGCCTGGACTCGTCTCGCAGCCCTCTGAGCTTTTAGGAGCTGTTGTGTGCCCGCCTGGACAAGTGGGTTTCCTCCTCTATGCCCGGTCCCGTGATGGCTTCAGCCGTCGCTCTACCAACGGTCAAACCACCCAAGTGGTTTGAGTCAGACCCTCCCGTCTTCCTGACTGGGAACGACTACAAATCTTGGGAGCCGCGCTTTCGTATGTGGGCCATGAGCGAGGTGCTCACAGAACGCGACAGGACGATTGCCGAGCTGCACAAGCTTTTCGCCCTATGCTCATCTCAGGGAGGTGCGAGTGAGTTGACTGCGTCGAGGGGTCCTACTGCCTGTGGACTGTCTGTGTGGTTGCGTGATGATGCCTGTGGTGGTCCCCACATCCAGCCGTGTGCGCGTGACGGACCCGATGATGTGTCTTGACTGTACGATTCTCATGTGCGTTCCGTTGGTCGCCTTGTCGTGTGTGCGGCTGAGCGTCCTACCGCCGCGCCTTGTTCTGTCGCCGAGTGCCACGTTTCCCCTTGTACACATGTGAGCGACGCCACCTGGGTTGTTGACTCTGGCGCCACCCACCACATGACGTGTCGCCGTGACGCCTTCGTCGTCCTGCATCCTGTTGGCATTGTTTGGTCTGTTTGCACTGCGGGTGGCCATGAGGTCCCAGTCGAGGGTGTCGGGGTTGTGCAGCTCACCGGACCCGCTGGTCTTGTATACATTTGTGACGTCCTCCTTGTCCCTGATATGGAACTCAGTTTGTTGTCTGTCCGTGCCTGCACCAAGATGGGCCTGGGTGTCACACACACCGCTCCCGATGCTCGCATCTTTGTGCGTGACACCGAGGAGACCGTCCTCAATGGGAAGGTCATCGATGATCTGTATCAAATCTCTGGGTCCTGTGCGAGTGCACCCCCTTTGCCTCCGTCTCCCACTGCCTGTGTTTTTGTCGCTGGTGCTCTGTCTCCCGAGCATCACCATCTCCTACATCGACGCCTCTATCATGTGCACCTGGGGGCAGTCAACAGACTGATCCGCACTTAGCCTGCTCTCGATCTTGATGCGGTGTCCTTCGAGGCGCCGCCCACGACTAACTGTCTGGCCTGTGCTGAAGGCAAAATGCACCGGTCCACCTATCCTGCGTCTGTCTCCAGCGACCGTCGGCCCGTGGAGCTTGTCCACTCCGACCTCATGGGTCCGCACCCTGTCGAGTTTCCGGAGGACCGCGGTCGCTACGTCCTATCGTTGACTGATGACTTCACCTGCATGCGCTGGGTCTACAGTCTGCGAGAGAAGAGCGATGCCGCCGTTGCCATCCGTATATGGCTGGTCATGGCCGAGTGCCAGTCTCCCCACCGCCTTCAAACCTTTTGCTCGGACCGCGGTGGCGAGTACCTCGGTGACATGGCCCGCTCCTTCACCGAGCTTGGCGTCTTCCACAAACTCTCTGCCCCCGCCACTCCCCAGCAGAACGATGTCTCCGAGCGCTGGAGCTGCACCATGGAGGACGCAATCCACGCCATGCACGCGGACGGTGTCATACGCGAGGCCTTAGCATTCGAGGGCATAGCGTACATGACTTGGGTCTGGAACCGCATTCCCCACGGCCCCCTC
The DNA here is from genome assembly GCA_023375785.1 of Penium margaritaceum. Lineage (NCBI taxonomy): Eukaryota > Viridiplantae > Streptophyta > Zygnematophyceae > Desmidiales > Peniaceae > Penium > Penium margaritaceum. The sequence continues at coordinate 150,649 of SZWC01004446.1, read as the reverse complement.
CTAGGTCACCGCACGCTCTACGAGCTGTGGTACAGGCGTCGCGCGGACCTGCGCCTAGCCCGTGTCTGGGGCGCCCTTGCCTGCGTATGGTTCATCCCGGAGCCGCAGGGGAGCAAGCTCTCTCTGCGGGGTCGCATCTGTGCCTTCGTTGGCGTTGCCCCGCGGTCGAAGGCCGGGCGATTTTGGGACCCTGAGCGACGCCGCATCGTGGAGTCTCGTGATGCTCTCTTCTTCGAGCATCTCGCCTTCCGCGACCTTGCTCGCATCCACGCTCTGCGTGCTGCTCATGCCCCTCGGTGTTCCGGACCCCGAAGTGTGGGGGAGGCTCCTGGCACGGTTTGCACAGTGCCCCCGTCCAGTGCGGTCACTCCGTCACCGGCACCCTCTGGGCTATCACCAGCGGTTGTGCCCACCGGCACCCCCAGTCCCGCCCCGTCTGTGGCTCGCTCCTCTGCCCCCGACTCTCTGGTCTCGCCCGTGTGTGAGTCTGCGTCCGAGTCTGCCTCCGTGTTTGAGGCTCTACCTAAGCCTGCGCCTGCTTCCGCGTCTGAGGCTCAGTTTGACCCTCCATCCGCATCCGTGTCTGGCTCTGAGCCGTCCTTGCCTCTGGCCGCGGATGCGCCTGCGTCTGCCGTGGGCCCGCCGCCAGCTGTTGAGGCCACGCCAGCCTCAAGTGGCGTGCCTGCCGTGCGGTCCATACCAGCATGTGAGTCAGCGACGTCCACTACTCCTGCCCCGTCGGACGTCTCCGCCCTCGCCCCACGCACAGCGTCGTCAGCGGTGACCCGGGCACAAAGGCCCTTGGCCTGAGTGCTCACTGCCTTGCTGAAGTTCACCTTGGCTGTGCCACTGGTACGGCACTACTCGCTCATGAGCGCGGTCTTGCTCGTGACGCCGCTGAGTCCATGGTGACGGTCGACCCTCCCTCTGCGGCATATGCCTCGGCTACACGTAGGGCACCAGTGCTATCCCATGATCCCACCAGTCTACCTGAGGCCTTGCCAGCTTCTGACGATGAGCAGTGGCGCACTGCCTACCAGGCTGAGCTTGATGCCATCCGCGAGCACGGCGTCTTTGAGCTGGTGGACTTGCCAAAGAACCGCAAGGCCATCAAGGCCAAGTGGGTTCTATGCAAGAAGCTCAAGCCAGACGCCACTGTGGAGCGCTACAAAGCGCGCCTAACAGTAAAGGGCTTTTCTTAGGTCCCTGGCGTGGACTGCACCGAGACCTTTGCCCCTGTTGGGTGGATAACGATCACGCTCATGCTGCTGAGCCAGGTGGCACAGCACGACTGGGAACTCCATCAGTTGGATTTCAACAACGCTTTCCTAAACGGGGATCTTGAGGAGGAGATCTACATGGTCCAGCCACCCGGCTCTGAGGACGGTATCGGTCACGTGTACCGACTGCGCAAGGCCTTCTACGGCTTGAAACAGTCAACTCGCTACTGGAACCAGGAGATCACCAGCACCCTGAGACGCGCTGGGTATGTTCAAAGTGATGCTCACCCATCCCTGTTCACCTCACAGTCCCCAGCACCACTCGCCGCCATCCTCGTCTACGTGGATGATCTCCTGATTGCCTCGCCCGACCTGGGAGCAGTGAACGCTGCCAAGGCCGTTCTCTCCTCGGCCTACAAGATGAAAGATCTTGGTGAGTCGTATTCTTGGGGATGGAGATCGTGCGTGACCGTGTCCGCCGCACACTCCGTGTATATCAGGGACGCTACGCGGAGACTGTAGGGGAGCGCTTTGCCGACCTCCTCATTGCCGTCCGCACGGCCTCCACACCCATGACCCCTGAGGGGCAGGCCGCCCTAAAGGTGGATGACCCAGCTGACCTGGGGGAGCCAGTTGATGTGACCGTGTATCTACGAGTCATCGGCTCGCTCATGTACTTGGCCACCACAACACGACCCAAAATTGCCTTCACCGTCAACCTGCTCGCCCAGTTCGCGCAGGCTCTGCGCCAGCGAACTCTGGAGGCTGCAGTCCAGTATGTGCTCTACATTCTGTCCACCGTATGCCTCGGCCTGTGCTTTTGCAAACCGGTTTCTGTTGTGCTCAATGGGTACACAAACAGTGACTGGGCATGGAGTCCAGATGGCAAGAGCCGCACCGGCTACATCTTTCTCATTGGAGGCACTGCAGTGTCCTAGCGAAGTGGGAAGCAGGGCTGCATCGCATGCAGCACTGCTAAGGCAGAGTATGTTGTCCTAGGCGTTGGTGCAGCAGAATGTGTCCGGCTCGTCCCGCTGTTGCGTGAACTGCGTCAGTCTATTGTCCCCATGGTCCTCCAGAGTGACAACATGAGCGCAGAGGCCATTGCCTAAAACTTAGGTGTGTTCCATGCACGCACAAAGCACATGAATGTCGAGCACCACTTTGTGCGTGACCTCGTTGATCGTGGCGAGATCCGAGTCATCCATGTGAGCAATCACAAGTAGTGCGCGGATTTTCTGACCAAGGCTCTGGGTCGTTCGAAGTTTCATGCGGCCACTCGTTCCGTTGAACTCTGCCCCACCCCTGTTGCAAGTTGAATCCTCATGTGCCACCTTGCATGTGCTGTGCCTGTGTCTAAAATGGCAGTGCGTTTTCTGCTCTATACAGCGTTAGTGTCTACATGTGCATGGACGTGTTTCGCCCTCCGGTCATGGGTGAGTGTTGTTGTGTGTGTCGTACACAACTTACGGTGACCCCTCGGCTCATGTCCATTCACGTGCAGATCCCTGAGACTAGCGACGGTGGCAGAAGGCTGGCGGTCGGCGGCGACGGGCGCCCAGAAGACGTCCGTATTGTTTAGATTCGTGCTCTATCACAGCACATGGACGTGCAGCCGATTAGGACGTAGATCTCGTCGTTGTGGTCGTTCTGGTTCAAACGGCTCGTCGTTCCGACGTGTCTGCAGGGAGTAATGGCCATAACTGTATTTTTTCCACTGTTTTGTCCTGCGGGAAGATAGCGCCCTTGTGCGCCGCGTGTGTGTGCACTAGGGCCGTGACGCTATTCAGGTTGCCCATGTTGTGCTTTGTGCTGTTCCTGTACAGTTTACTGTGACCACTCGGCCGTGTCCATAATCGTGCAAATCCTTGAGGCAGGCGGCCCTGGTGACACCGGCGCGACGACAGGCGGCGGACTACCCGTCTGGAGCTGACCGACCACTGTTCCAGAGCCCCAAATGTCACCGGGACTCCTTGCTGTGCCTTCTAAGTCCTGTAGGCGCCTTTCGGCGGACTGGACATGAGGCCCATTTGCATGCTTTTGCATTGTATACTCGCTGTCAGTCGATGGATGCATGCATGTGACCAGTCGTTGCGTGCGTCTTTTGATTCTGCACGTCTAGGTTTAGACGGCGTAGGGTTCTGACATGTGTGCGCAGAGTTACGACCAAAACAGTGTTTTGGGCCGGTTTTAGGACAGCTCTTGGACTGCCGCGTGCGACACCCGCCGTGCGCCGCGGCAGGTATTTATGCCCTGGACCTGTCAGTTGTCATTTCTCTCTGCACATGCTATATTGAAGCATTCTGACACTTTGACCTGTGTCTCCTAGCCAAACCCTTGC
>SZWC01004446.1:129102-144906 GCA_023375785.1 Penium margaritaceum | reverse complement strand
CCCGACGACAAGGACAAGGGACCAGGTGATCCCTCCTCCTCTTCTTCAGGGGTATTGAGCCCTCGCTCGCAGGCCATTGAGGACCCGCGCAGCCAGCAGGAGGAGATGCGTCGTCTGCAGCGAGAGCAGACTGACGCGATCCGCACGCTGACTGAGCTCCTGCGCGCTCAGTCCACGGCTCCTCCGCGGACTTCTGAGGGAGCTGCTGGCGTTGCGGCCTCCACTCAGCACTCGGCTCAGGTGCCCGTGACAGGTGCCCCGCCTGCTTCACCTCCTGGTGTGGTCTCCCCACCACCTGAGGACCTTCTTGATGACGAGCCATTCATGCCAGGCTTCGAGGATGACTCCCAGGAGCGGGAGACTCGTCTTCTACAGGAGCGCCTCCGTCAGCTGCAGACGGGTATCCCACCTCCACCCGTGTCCTCGATACGACCGTCACCTGACTTCCCCAGTGATCACCCCCTTCCAGGAGTTTTTCCTGTCACTCGCCCTCCACAGCCTGCGGCTGCTCTCCCCACGGAGCGGCAGCCAAAGGACTTTGAGGGACCACCTCCACGGTACATCAGCGAGGATGGATTTGACTGCTGGGAGATCTTGTTTCAGGTGTGGGCCACTTCTGAGGGAGTGTGGCCTTACGACCACAGCCCATACCAATCTACAGATCCAGCACAGGTGCTGACAGCAGCCCGGGCCATGCGAGGGCTTCTCTACGCCATGCCGCGCAAGACTGTCGTTGACTTCCGTCCCTTTCTCGGCGAGGATGGCACAGGCACCGGAGTTGATCCTCGTGGAGGCTGGGATCTAGCGTTGTCCCTACTGGCCGCAGAGACGCACGCCATGCGTGCGTCACACATTCGTGCCTTCCACTCTCTCCGTCAAGGACCAGCGGAGCCTGCAGCGGATTAGTGGCGACGCGCCAAGCGTATCTACAAGCGTCTGGGGACCTCAGGGGGCACACAGCTGTGGGCGCTTCGGACGATCATGCTCGAAGTTCGCTTGGAGTACACCGACATATTCACACGGTACAGCGACGCTGCTCTTGAGCCTTTCTCAGCCACCGTGCAGTTGCACCCATTGGCCCATAAGCTTTTCCTCCAGGTGACGTCGGCTCGCGAGGCAGTAGTAGCACATCAGGAGACTTCTCTCGCTGCAGCAGTCCTCGCCTCACCACCATCTTCCCTCCTGCAGTCACCCTCACCTTCCTCCATCACGACCTCATCTTCCTCCTCCTCTTTGACCCCGTCTACACCCACGTAGACGCAGGGCGTTGCAGCAGCTGCCCAGGGGAAGAAGAAGAACTGGAAGCGCGGATCGGGTCAGCAGCAATCGTCATCCAGTGGTAGCAGTGGCCGTTCCGTGCACTGCTACAACTGTGGAGGTGCCCATCGCTACACCGAGTGCCAGCAGCCGCTCGACTGGGAGCGCATCACTCGCGGACTTCAGGCTGCCCATGCCGCTCGCACCGCGTCCGGCACGTCGACCGCANGCCCGCGAGGCAGCAGTAGCACATCAGGAGACTTCTCTCGCTGCAGCAGTCCTCGCCTCACCACCATCTTCCCTCCTGCAGTCACCCTCACCTTCCTCCATCACGACCTCATCTTCCTCCTCCTCTTCGACCCCGTCTACACCCACGCAGACGCAGGGCGTTGCAGCAGCTGCCCAGGGGAAGAAGAAGAATAGGAAGCGCGGATCGGGTCAGCAGCAGTCGTCATCCAGTGGTAGCAGTGGCCGTTCCGTGCACTGCTACAACTGTGGAGGTGCCCATCGCTACACCGAGTGCCAGCAGCCGCTCGACTGGGAGCGCATCACTCGCGGACTTCAGGCTGCCCATGCCGCTCGCACCGCGTCCGGCACGTCGACCGCACACTCCTCTGGATGCGCGGCGACTACGACTGCAGCTGTTCCTGCATCCTCACCGGCGAGCACCAGTGATCCAGACCCACGTGACCGCACCATCGCCGAGCTTCGTCATCTTTTGGCGCTTCGCTTTCAGGGAGGTGCGAGTGTGTTGTCATCGTCAAGTTGGTCACAGACTGCTTGTTCGTCCGTCCTCGTGACTCGTGATGACACGTGTGGAGGAGCACAGTCCGCATGTGATGATGATGGGCCTGACTGCACTGACGAGATTCATGAGTCTCACCTTCGTGATGTAAGTTGTTCCTTTCCACTGACGGCTCAGCGTCCCTCTGATGCCGAGTGTTCTATTGCTCGTTGTACAGTGACGTCCACCAGTCGTGACTCCGGTGGCACTTGGATCATTGATTTCGGTGCCACCCACCACATGACGTGTCGTCGTAGTGACTTTGTGGTACTTGAACCTGTCACGACTGTCTGTTCTGTTCGTACAGGTTCTGGTCAGTCCTTACTGGTTCACAGTGTTGGGATTGTATGCTTTGATGGCCCGTCTGGCCCCGTGTATCTCTCTGACGTGCTGTTTGTGCCTGATCTTGAGCTCAGTTTGCTGTCTATGCGTGCCTGCACTCTGATGGGTCTCTCCGTTGAGCATACCGCTGACTCAGCGATTGTGACTGCTCTTGACACCCGTAGCATTGTCCTGCGTGCCTCAGTCCTATATAATTTGTATCGCATTGCTCGGCCCTCCTCCCCTTGCTCTCCCACCTCCTCTGGTTGCGTTTTTGTCACTGGTCTTCTATCCCCGGAACACCAGCGGTTGCTTCACCGACGTGTGTGCCATGTGGGCTCCGACACTGTGTCGAAGCTCATCCGGACACAGCCCGCTCTTGGTCTTGACGTGGCTTCTTTCGAAAAGCCACCCAAGACCAACTGTCTTTTTTGCGCTCAGGGTAAGATGCACAGGTGCACTTACCCTGATTCGCGTTCCCGAGCGCTAAGGCCCCTCGAGTTGGTCCACTTGGACCTGCTCGGTCCTCTCCCGGTCGAGTCACTGTCCGAGAGGGGCCGGTATGTTCTGACGGTGACTGATGACTTCACCCGGATGCGGTGGGTCTACAGTCTGCGTCAGAAGAGCGACGCCGCCCTTACGGTTCGGCTCTGGCTCGTGATGGCTGAGCGTCAGTCTCGCCACACGCTACATAACTTTTGCTCGGATTGCGGCGGCAAGTTCCTCGGGGAGATGGAATCCTTCTTTGATGAGCACGGCATTTTTCACCAGGTCTCCACTCCTGCTACCCCACAGCAAAACGGTGTATCTGAGTGCTGGAACCGCACCATGGAGGATGCGGTCTGCGCCATGCGGTCTGAGAGCGGTCTCCCGGAGTCCTTCGCATTCGAGGGCTTCGCCTACATGACTTGGGTCTGGAACCGCCTCCCGCATGGTCCGCTTCCGGATCATGTTACACCGTACGGGCTCTGGTTTGGCCACCGTGCCGATCTTCGTCTCGCACGCATCTGGGGATCCCTGGCCTCCGTATGGTACACCGAGGACCAGCAGGGGTCCAAGGTCTCCCCTCGGGGTCGCTTGTGTGCCTTCATCGGCATCTCCCCGCGNTCGAAGGCCTGGCGCTTTTGGGACCCCACTCGCCGTCGTGTCATTGAGTCCCGTGACGCGCTGTTTTTTGAGTCACTCACATACCGTGATCTGACTTCGATCACAGCGCTCTCTGCATCTCATGTCCCTTCCTATGAGGGTCCTCGGCGGATGGGGGAGACCTCTTCGCCAGCGACCATTCCTCGCCAGGCTGATGTGTCCGCTCGAGTCCCCTCTCGATCTCCAACACTTGATGATCCGGCTATCATTGCCGTTGGTCCAGAGATCCCACTTGTCCAGCCTGCTTCGCACCCCACCGGTACCGCTGCTCTCACGCCTCCTCCTGCATCACCCTCTTAGCCCACTGGCACCCCTGTTCCGGCGTCTGACCCAACCCAGCCCACTCCTGTCTCTACGTCGGCTGACACTCCTGTCTCAGTGTCCGGGCCAGCCTTGTCCGCTGTCATCCCCAGCTCAGTGTCCCCCACACACGCATCTCCGCGCACGGCATCTCCGACTGCCTCGTCTCAGCCCTCACCAGCTGTGGTCGTACCTGTCCCTGTGGTCGTATCTGTTCCTGAGCCTGAGGTGCGCCCCTCGACCTCCGGTTACTCGCGTGAGCCCGGTGGTCGCCTTCGACCACTGGACACTGGAGCTCAGCGAGCGTCGGGTTCCCGACCCAGACGTTCCTCTTGCAGCATCGCGAGCGGTGATCCAGGCACAAAGGCCTTAGGCCTGAGTGTCCGCACTGAGCTTTCAGAGGTACACCTAGCGTGCCCCATAGGGCACGACCTGGTCACTCGCGAGTTCCATATCGCCTGTGACGCAGCAGCTGATCTCGTGGCCGTCAAGCCAGACACTGAGGCGTGTGCACTTGCCACGCACAGTTCCCCCTCTATGACGCCGGACCCGGGCACATTGAGGGAGGCTTTCTCAGGGCAGGATGCTGATGCCTGGCGAGCTGCTTGCGAGGATGAGCTTCTCGCTATCCGAGAGCACAGAGTCTACGAGCTGGTCGACTTTCCCCCTGGGAGGAAGGCGATTCAGGTCAAGTGGGTCTTTCGCAAGAAAGTGAAGCCGGATGGCTCACTGGAACGCTACAAGGCCCGCTTGGTCGTCAAGGGGTTCTCTAAGATTGAGGGAGTTGATTACACTGACACCTTTGCCCCTGTTGGCCGCATTACCTCAGCACGAGCTCTGTTCGGTGTAGTAGCTCAGCATGACCGGGAACTACACCAGATGGATGTGAACAACGCGTTCCTCCATGGCTCTTTCGATGAGGAGATCTACGTGGCTCACACACCTGGCTTTGAGGACGGTGACAAGGTCTGGCGCTTGCGCAAGTCCTTGTACGGCCTCAAGCAGTCTCCACGGTGTTGAAACCAGGAGATCACTGGCACCTTGACTCGCGCAGGATACGTACAGAGCGAGGCAGACCCCTCACTTTTCATCCTACCGACACCCGAGCGGTTTACCGCCATCCTGGTCTATGTTGATGACCTTCTGATCGCGTCACCATCGCTGGAGGCCGTGAAGGAGGCCAAGGCTGTCCTGCAGACCGCCTACGGGATGAAGGACCTCGGTCCTACAGCGGTGTTTCTTGGTATGGAGATTGTGCGAGATCGTAGACATCGGACACTGTTGCTGCATCAGGCCCGATACGCACGAGTCGTGGGGGAGCGCTTTAGCGATCTCCTTGGTGCAGTGCCCACTGCTTCCACACCACTCACACCTGATGAGCAGGACGCCCTGAAGGTGGATGATCCTACAAAGCTGGGGGAGATAATGGACGTGACCTTGTACCTCCGTCTCATCGGATCTCTGATGTACCTGGCCACTACTACGCGTCCCGACATCGTGTTCGCCGTCAACCTCCTCGCTCAGTTCTCGCAGGCTCCAGGTGCAAGAGTTCTTCACGCGGCTGTGCGAGTGGTACGGTACGTGGTCTCCACGCCGTATCTCGGACTCTGCTTTCGTCGGCAGTGTTCGGTGGTCCTTGACGGCTACTCTGACAGCGACTGGGCTTGGAGTCCTGACGGGCGCAGTCGCACTGGCTACGTGTTTCTGCTCGATGGTACGGCTCTGTCTTGGCGAAGCGGGAAGCAGGGCTGCATCGCACGTAGCTCGTCGGAGGCAGAGTATGTGGCTTTGGGGGCAGGGGCTGCTAAGGCAGTTTGACTGCAGCGCTTGTTTCTTGAGCTTGGGCAGTCAGTACCCGCCATTGTGCTGCGTTGCGACAACCAGAGTGCTCTCGCCATTGCGGAGAACTCTGGTGTTTTTCATGCTCGCACAAAGCACATTGCGGTTGAGCATCACTTCGTTCGTGATCTGGTGGAGCAACGCGTGATCTCCATCATGTGGGTTGGCACTGACTTGCAGCGAGCTGATTTCTTGACGAAGGCACTTGCCCGCGCAAAGTTCCTGGTGGCCATTCGTTCTTTTGGGCATCGCCCCGTGCGTGACAGTGGTTGAGTGTGGGATGTACGTTGCCATCTCCTCTGTCTGTGTCACTCACTATGTGGTTGTACCAGTGCTGCATGCGTATGGACATGCGTACCATCGGGTCATGCGGGAGTGTTGTGCTTTGTGCCGTTCCTGTACAGTTTACTGTGACCACTCGGCCGTGTCCATACTCGTGCAGATCCCTGAGGCAGGCGGCCCTTGTGACACCGGCGCGACGACAGGCGGCGGACTACCCGTCTGGAGCTGACCGACCACTGTTCCAGAGCCCCAGATGTCACCGGCACTCCTTGCTGTGCCTTCTACGTCCTGCAGGCGCCTTTCGGCGGACTGGGCATGAGGCCCATTTGCATGCTTTTGCATTGTATACTCGCTGTCAGTCGATGGATGCATGCATGTGACCAGTCGTTGCGTGCGTCTTTTGATTCTGCACGTCTAGGTTTAGACGGCGTAGGATTCTGACATGTGTGCGCAGAGTTACTGCCAAAACAATGTTTTTGGGACGGTTTTAGGACAGCTCTTGGACTGCCGCGTGCGACACCCGCCGTGCGCCGCGGCAGGTATTTATGCCCTGGACCTGTCAGTTGTCATTTTTCTCTGCACATGCTATATTGAAGCATTCTGACACTTTGACCTGTGTCTCCTAGCCAAACCCTTGCCGTTGTGTGTACGACATGTGACTGTCGTCACCGTTTGACTGTGCACTGACGCCCGGTCAGCGGCCGTGTTGCTAGGAAGCTTCTACGTAGTTTCTCAGCGCAGACCTCAGTTGTCATCTCTCTCTGCACAATTTGACATTTGCAGCTTCTGACATTTGTACTCGTGTCCCTAGACTACTCCTTGCTGTTCTCACCTCCACCTGTGTGTGCTCGTGAGTTAGCTCGTCGCCTTGTACTGCCACACCTGCGGCAGCAAAGCTAGAAAGCTGTCTCTCAAGCACTTCGCTTGCCGCCGGCCAGCCCTGGCTGACGCGAGGGGTGGTGTGCAAGCACCCCTCGCTTCAGCGAGGAGGGAGGGCCGAATCAGCCCTCCCGCTACACATACACAAAGTGGACTAATGTTACGCCAAGCCAAACACGACTCCGTCATGGAACACGTATGACAAGTACGGGACACTTTGTCATATTCGTAAATAAATGCGGCTACCCTCATGATAATGACATTGAAATTGTACACCACAAACATTTGAACAACATTTTTACGTTGTTAAGTAAGAACCAAGTGATGCCAGTCCAGGTCTTGAACGTGTGCAAATCGTTATAAAATATGACGTCTGGATTCTGGAATAAATCGTACATGATCTGAATAGTGAAAACCAAGAATTTAAAACAGACATGGCATACCCACTATTTTAGAAAAGAAACAACATACTCGTATGCATTTGCTGATTTTTGACGACTCTGTACGCCATGAGCAGACATGATATTCACCGGTATCATGTTTTTTGGTAATCGGGGTATTCTGTCGAAATGTTCAACTGGTTGGAATGCCAGCTTAATAGTGCTCGTAGTGCGGGTATTCGAGTTCATTTACCCTTCAGGGTGTCCTTCATAAATTATCGGATAAATTGACCAAATAATCCTAGTCCGAACCTTGTCTCTAGCAGGTGTGCCGGGTCCGTCTATAAGAGGAGTATATAAGGCTACCTGGTGCCCTAGCCTATCGGAAGCTCCGCCCTGGTGGCCGTGGTTGACGTCGTACGCCGACGTGAACGGTTGGGTGGTCGTTTTCACGCCTAGGCTCGATTGGCCGTCTTAGCTTTCTAGAGTCCTGAAAGTTTTAGCGGATGCTTCTGACCGTCTTATCTCCCATCTATTTTGATAGGAGGTCCTATTCTCCATACCATGGTCGATGCTAATGAGCTGATGACAACTCAACGAGAGAATGAAGCATATTTTAAAAGTTTGAGTGACAGCGCGGTCGTTATAATCGCGGCGTCATCGCTGCCTACAGCTGGAGGCTCTTATGTTACATCTGATTATGGCTTTGGTCAGATAAGCCGGGCAGATCAATCTATCAGTCATCACTGACCGTCAAATATTTGGAAAACTAGCTTTTGGATCTGGCTCGTGTCATACATACGTGTCGTCGTCGTCGTAGCCAGTCATGGCGACTGGTCAGGTCGTCGCAGCGGACAAGTTTGCCCTAAATTATCTGGCCTTGAAACTAAGTGGGTTCAGACTCGCAGCTCTGAGATCTCCGGTCGAGAAGTTGCTGCTTCGTGAAAAACGTTTCACCGTTACCTTGGCGAGCAATTTTTTAGGCCTTCAACCACACGGGTTCACAGTTGGAATGATGAACTCCTTGCATTCGGAATGAAGACAGGAGCCCTGCATGTCCAGTGCGAACACATTTATGGCAATACCGACGTGGACACGGTCACCGCAACGGTATGATGTGGATCCACGTCACGACCCTATCCTGACTGCCTTCTAGTGGATGGGGCTCCATCCTGCGGCGCGATCACAACTTCCACACTCTTCCTGCCGGCTTGATTTAAACGGCAGTATTCGGTTCAAGTGATTCGACGAAGTAAGCGTTCTCTTGAGCGGGCTATCCTCGAAGTCTCCTGCACTTTTCTCTTCATGCCTTTTGCACCTTGAAATGCCTGTATTTATGAAGAAACTTCCCAATATAGTTTTTTTGAAAGTTCGCATGCAAGTGTCGTGATTATGAATTACTACTCAACTTCTCCGAGATCTCGATATTTGCACGACAATACCGCATGTTAGATGCAGAGAGCGGATAGACACCGACTGTAGCGCAGTTCATTGCTTTACATGTCGGTCCATGAGCACTGCCACAAACCCCTGACGACATGACGCTCACAGTGCGGTCGACATCCGTCGGAAATAACATTGAAGATAAACGCATCTGGTGAATATAAGAGGCCCTTTACAGCACCACAAATCCAACCTTGATAGACATCCGTCAACTGCCTCACCGCTTGCGGAACTACTCTCTCGTCTGATCCGTCTCCATCAGCCTCCCCTCGCGCTTCATATCACAATTCGCTCTTTTCGGACACAACCTGCGTGCACCACACCGCTCCACGTCGTCTCGTACCTTGACGCGACCGGCCTATCTGCAGCGCACTCCTCCAATGGTTGCTAATGATTGCTGCGCAACCAAATGTGCCCAACCATTTCATGACATTTAATGGTGGATTACAAAGCAAGAAAACCATTTCCAATGCAAAAAAAAACTATAGAATGGAAGTTCAAAATTGTTTTTACATAATAAAGTCCAAACATCTCACATCATAGCTAGCGAAAATGATTCAGTGCAAATCACAGCACATTATCGCATGAGCACTTAATGAACCAAAACCACCCTCGAATTTGGGCAGAATTAACCTTTGGGGTACAAATCACATCATCCACATAACCTTCATGTATATATAACGATTTTTTTCTTGAATCGATGACAAGTTCAAGCATATTTTCTTTAGAATAGAGAACTTTGTTGGGATGATCATGGGTACATTAAATCACATTTTGAACTAATCTAAAAAGAAAAAACTCATGTAAATTTAAATACCAATGGAGAACCTTGGATATATCATTTTCCTAAAACACAAAAAAGGCTAGTTATCAAAACAACTTGAGGAAATATCTTAAGTGTCCGTCATACAATAGTTTGAAGCACATAATAAGAGGCATAAGGAAAAACACAATCACTTAAAATGCATATAGTTTAAAATAAAAAATGTTTTTAAAATAATTAGCCCTCAATAACATGTTTCAACTTTAGTATCACTTTGTAATAGATTTCACAACATCCTTGGTCGTCTCGGCCAAAATTGCACTACTTGAGGGTCTCCAACCCTCAAGCCATCTTGTCTAATTGTCCACAGTCCCGGGTGACCTCGCTCAAGCCACAAGGCTCCTTTGGCTAGTCGACGTGGCACTGCTGTGATACACCCCCCCCCCCCCCCCGAATAGGAGTGAGAGCCTCCTCGACATCTCTGATAATCCAAACGTGTGATTCGAGCCTAGGAGCTCTACCACCAATGTAACAATTTCGATGGAATCCTTGCTTGACCCGGGCAAAACCGTGGTGCTTGAGGGTTTGTTAACCTCAAGCCATCCAATAGAGTTGCCCATTATCCTAGGTGACTGGGCTCGAACCACGTAGCTCATTCAATCACTCCACATGGCACTACCGTGCAACACATCCCAATAATGAAGTAAATTGATTGACTAGTTGCATCAAATTCAGAAACATATCAAAAACAAAATACACCATAGAATAACGTTTTTTAGCAAAGTGGGTCCAATTCTTATGTTTCAATGCACAAAAGATTGATCCTGACACAAAAAGCACATTTGAAACATGGAGATGAACATTGAATTCAAGTTATGTCATCCATTATGCCATCATAAACCGAAACAATGAGAATGAGAAAAGAAGAAAATAAGACCAGAATATGGAATGAATCTCATAAATAATAACTAAATTAAAATTTCATTAACCATCTCATGAATTCAATAATGAATGTTTCGTGTTTTTCAAGTAGTCTAAAAGTCATTACTTGACCTCTTTGTTGAGAAGTGATTGATAAAATTTCGTCATGAAATATCTTGTGACAATGATAAATGGGTCTAAACACGAATCCAAATCTGGAAAATATATGTTTGGGTTTATTACAAATAATAAAAGCATATAAAACGTTGTTGTTCATGTATGTGAAGTTTTTGGAAATGTTTGTAATGCATATTTTGCTATCAAATTAAGAAATAAATGGGTCTAAACATGAATCCAAATCTATAAAATATATGTAAGGGTTTATTACAAATAATAAAAGCATATAAAACGTTGTTATTCATTTTAGCACATCATACAAGGGTCACAAGTTGGAGACATTTTTTATAACTACTACAAACGTTACAAAAGAAAATCAGAATGTGATGAACCCATAAGTTTTGCATAGTAGACATTTTTATTATCTACATTTGTTTGTAATGAATAATGCACATGCATATATATGGTTTCCTCTTTTCCACTCCTTAACAGACATTTCATTACACCATTAAAATGATTAAATTATATTTTTAGATATCTTACTATACATCTTTAACCATCAACTTTATTGACAAGGACACCATAATATTCCATACTCATAAGCATGTTGGTTTTTGAATTATTTCTTCAATTTTGAAGATTCATCTGGATGGATTTGGAACATCTTCATTTTGTTTGAACTCTTTTCAATTGTCATCATTTAGATAAAAACAACAAGTCATTTTAATTATAGAATGCCTACAAATAGATAGTAATCATGAACGTATATGATGTTTCAAATGTTTATTTATGTTCTGAATATTTTAATGTTTGTTATGGATGGAAGAGATTGATAATGAATTAATGCCCTTAGATATTTGATTTCATTATTCATAGTTCAAAATTGTGAAGATACACATGTAAACACAATTATGTAATTCGATCTAATAAGAATATGTTAACTTGAAGTTTTTATTTTGGGCTACGTTTTTTTTCTGGGAGATATCATGAATAATGGTTTACCACTGTTTTGCTCCTTAAGACTATAATAATGAATTTACAATTACATATTTGAGTTCCTTGAATAACTAGGAAAAAATAAATGAATCAATTCCAAGTAAGAGATCTTCCCTGTTCGACTTATTACGGGGAGAATGAGTTTTCATGTATCATGCAGACATTGTCTTGAGATAAATCACAAGAGGAATAAATGGCATAAATCATGCCATGGTAAGGACATGAAATTAGTGCATCATTGTAATCATATGCACAATTTTGTTTGTTTTAGAGTAAAATTTCTAACAATTATGTATACTCTTATGGACATTGTCATGAAAAACATTCAAAGATGTGCCTTAAGAAAGAAATTTCATGTTAATATCGTGGATATGGTCTTGAAGTTTGATGCTATTTTCCCTCTTACATGAATGTTCTAGCAAAAAGGAAATTTATTGTTTAGATGGTAATATGTAGAGGATTTTCGGCTAGTTTCACAAAGAATATGGTTTACTTGTGTGGAGAAGTTTTCCCCTACTGATGATTTGTGAACGAAATACACAAACACAAAGTAAAATTAAGCTTATGATCATTGAGATATTGTTCCATTTCCTTACAGGTAGCTCTACTTTAATCTTCAAACTCCTTGAATTGTTGTAGGAGAAGCCACAAATTAATCAATGATAATGTGACATCATGTGTGATGCACTCTTTGAGAGGAAACGATTTCAACCATGCCTCATCAGTATTTATGTCATTACACACATCAAACATTTTACATATGATATCTCGGATACTATCATTTTGTAAAGAAATTTTGATAATATTATAGATTTTGAGAAATTATGATGGAAATCACATGTTGAAATATGATTTTTACATAATAAAAAAAGAAAGAAAATATGTTTTCTTTAACTAGTTCCCACATGTTTGGATGTTAAAAATTATGAACACAGCGAACATGTTTTTGTTGTAAGATAAAAGACTGAGACTATGGCAAATGTTTATTATATTAAGGAAATTAACTTTGTATTCATAAGAAGACCCCAGAAAACATATGTTATTTGGCATGTTAAATGGAATGGTGTTATTCATATTTGTTTTGTGCAAACCTCAACAAT
This sequence comes from Penium margaritaceum, assembly GCA_023375785.1. Taxonomy (NCBI): domain Eukaryota; kingdom Viridiplantae; phylum Streptophyta; class Zygnematophyceae; order Desmidiales; family Peniaceae; genus Penium; species Penium margaritaceum. The sequence continues at coordinate 132,378 of SZWC01004446.1, read as the reverse complement.
GATTTTTAATCTTTTCAAGAGTAGATGAATTAGGGTTGGGGAAACTTATTTATTTCATCTTGTTGGGTTTCATAGATTTCTTGTACATATATTTTTCTTATTTTTTTGAAAGTGTTGGCCTTGGATGATGTTATTGGATGCATTTGGGTTGGTTGATGTTAGGTGCTCCTTATACCTCTTGCTCATTGCAGGTGTTGTTTATAAACATGTGTCGTGTAATTGCATTTTCTTAGGTTGGTTTCCACGAAGCTAATAGGGCAGAGTGAAGACGTTGAAAAATATAGAAATGCATTGTTAGAGACATTTATTGTTGTTAAAATGTTATTTAGTAATTTTTTCTTTTTTTTGGAAGGAGAAACCTTATTTATCGGAGTTATTTCTTAATTGTATGTCTACCAGAAGATTTGTGACCCATTTCATTTACGTAGATGTATATCTTGATTTTTTTCATTAAGTTCACTTGTGTTTCCTTGAGAAACGTCACATTTCTGGATGAAGGTACGGGGAATTGTTTCTTGAGCATGCAATGTTTGTTGAAATGCGTTATGTTTAGCTTCGAGGAGCCCTTTCTTGAGACTTGTTGGGGAAACATTTGGTCAGAATGATCCCATGGAACGATTTTTGTCAAAAAGGGTACTATGGGCACTTTTAACATGGGACTCAATATGAATTGACACATCCTTAAGCCATTGAGTGTGATTGCGAGGTTTGATGATTTTTTGTTAGGTTGTTTACATTGATCATATTTACTTTAACACAACATTGATATTATTGTTTTCTCTATCCAAAAGATCTAGAAAGTGTATTGAAGAATTGATGTTCACGCTTCTTACATTGATTATGCAAGGAATGTTATAGGATTTGGCATTGTGGGCATAGAAGAAACATATGTAATACCTTAGTGGTGACTACGTATTAGTTGCAGACATCTGATGCTAAAGCGTATTTTATGTGTATTGTAAGAAATTTCCGTTTTAGCAGGTCCCTATTTGCAGGCATGTCTTGGTTTCTCTCGATTGTGGAGCGACAGTGACGTCATGGCTTCAGGTTTTGTCACGCCGAAGCTTGTCGGCGTCATATCGGGTTCAAGTCGGCTTCCCACGGAGGGTGGGGATCTTCGCCAGCGATCCCATTCGGCACACCACCGCTGCTGCTGCTGCTGCTGCTTCTATCCCCTCCCAGTCATGCGGCAGGCGCTGCGAGTAGACAGCGGGATGCTGTTTCCCCACGGCCGATGGGTGCTTCGCTCTCTTTTGACTTCCGGAATTGAAGCTAAGTGCGCTTCGGGTGCAACGTACAACACGTAGTACATCGTTCAGAAATAGACGACTACCTAAACCGTGTAAGACAGAATTCCGGCTAGTTAACGGCTGCTGGCAGAAGAAAACAAAATGTGTAGGAGCGCATCACTCGTCGGCAGTCGCTGTCGACCCGACTATGGTGGTCTCCACACGAAGTTATCAAAATACCTGAAAACTCGTGAAAACCAACGAGGGTTCACAACTGCGTAGTTTCAGTCGCTGTCACTCAATGTGAATTTTCGATGTGAAATAGATAAAATTAGTTGTCGGAAGGATCGCCGATCGACACGTCCTTGTGTAGCTGTCAGATAGATTGGATGGAATCCGGAGATTAATTTTGTTTCTGTGACTGCGACGTCGATCGAGTGTTTGAATGTATTCGCAAACAAAAATATTCCAGTTCGACGTTGGTTGCGAATGTTCTAGTTCACACTAGACGGCGACTGCGGATGCATGGAAGGATGACGCGTTCCGAACGACTGAAAGTTGGCAATGTCACTCATGCACACGTAGGTTGACAGCTGTTTCGACAACCCTTTACATCCGGAACCAGATGGTTTACTACACTGGACGCCGAAGCGCGCTTAGTTTCACTTCGCGGAAGTCAATAGAGAGCGAAGCAGGGATCGCAGGTCGCAGCCAGCGGCCGCTTGGGGCGGACTCGATCGCCCCATCGGGGAGGAGGGCCAGGAGGAGGGGAGGACGGGTTGCAAGGCGAGGTGCTCGCCCTGCCTTCCCCAACCGACCGATCCACTACCCTCGGAAAGCGCGCGCGGGAAGGCGCAGCATGCAGCTTTCTGCTGGAAGCTTGCCGCCGGCCTTCGACCCCGTTCCCCGCTCCCCGTTCGACCCCGTTCGTCGACAAGGTTTTGCTAACGTCAGGAAGGAAAACGATCCTCGCCCCCAATTCTCATGGGGGTGGCCGAAGAGAGTGAGAGAGAGAGGGCGCGTGATCAGCGAGCGATCCGAGACGGCCGAGGTAGTTCCTGCCGCTGTGCTCCTCCCCCTCCCCTCCCTCTGCTCACCCGGCCTGTGCATGGAATCACTTGCGGCGAGTACCACATGGTACGTCGACGCACTACTCGCTGGATGCGTCGTCGGCACTCCGTACGTCGTTCTCGGATCACCGAAGACTAGAAAAATAGAATAGGAAAGCCCTAGCCCGAGTTCTGTCTCCGCAGGCCGGATAGTGATCTTCACGCTGCACATCGCCTGCTGCAACCTTGCGCATCAATCCGCGCAGTTCGCAGCTACGTCGTTGTCATTGTCGAGGTAGAGTGAGTAAGGAGACGTGAACCACGAGTCACGTGGCACGCTTGTTCTTCTTTGCGAGACCTTTCACGAATTAGATCTCTACTCTCTCGAGGCGTGCAGAAGCAGCGGCTGAGGCAGCACCACCCACCCGCCCACTTGAATCCAGCGTCCACAAGTCGAGCCACGCCCGCGCGGGGGTGTGTCCCCCCTGCCCCTTCCCTCCCGTGCTCCTCTTCCGGCATGGCGATGAGGCACGCGCCAGCCAGGATTCACGCTACACTCCGTCCGTTGCAACCTACACGTGGACCAGTGCGCTGAACGCTGAGTCAGTCGACGGCAGCGGTGAGAGGTAGACGTGATGCGCAACCAGGAAGACCGCCACTGACTTGGAACGTTGGTTGGTGCGCTGGGTGGTGCGAACGTAGCGTGGAGGTCGTGGAGGGAGACACACAGCACATGAAGACTTCGCTTGTTCATCACTGTGGCAGTGGGAGTAGATTCAACACCTCCGGCTAGCGAAGAAATCTCGGCCACTAGAAATCGTTGGTGCGTCTCTCCCTCCTTCCCTCCTTCTCCCTCTTACTCCCTCTCCCTCCCTATCCCTCCCTATCCCTCCCTGTCCCTCCCTACCTCTCCCTGTCCCCCCCTCCACCTTCCTCCTTTCTCCCTGTCCCGGCCCCCCACCCTCGCTCTCTCTCTCTCTCTCTCTCTCTCTCTCTCT